>PVKS010020820.1:0-36203 GCA_004027875.1 Aplodontia rufa
TTCTACTGAGAAAGATTTAGGATGCTTAAAGTGTTTAAAAACAATTAAAATTTTTATAGGTCTCAGGTTTCACATGAAATTAGTAAGAGGGAAATTGACTATACAATTCATGGTCACTTTTAACTAATGATCACAGCAGGCAAAATACCAGCAAGTTCATGACTATAATTTCTTTTTACCTGAAAACCAATTATATTATAGTTTTCATTTACACCTGAAAACTAATTGTTTGACTAATTAAATAAAATTAAATCTGACTTGTCTCTAGACTGGCAGAAATTTGAAATGGTAGTCATTTTACAAGTTTCTTTTATTATCAAACTTCTAGTGTTTCTCAGTGAAAGCAAGAACCAACTAAACATTTTAACACGATAACAACTCTGACAAGGACAGTCTTTGGCCACAGGAGACATAAACAATCCCTGTTCTGCAGAGCATTCCTGGGCTATCAGGGGTCACCTTAATTAACAGTAAGTAAACTTTTAAGCATAACATTTACTTTAACAAGATCCATGAACTTTTGTGAATTAGTCTTTCGTTTGCTTTGTTTTTGCAGGTCAAGCAAGTAGGAATTTTCCTTTTGTCAGGAACATCCAGTCTAGTCCCGACGTAGACTGGGTGAGGCGCCTTTTGAGGCCCACCAAGAGGGGTCAGTGCCAAGAGCAGATTGGGCTCCTCCCACAGTCTACTGCCAAAAGGCACCTTGGCACTGAACAGCCGCGTCTTACTGAGCTTTCTTAGAACTGTACTTTGTAGCAGGTGCTGCTGCCCACCCTTGAGCTATCAGGTGACTCTGGTGAGCTTTTATCATCCAGGACCAGTCTCTGGGGAGTGGCCCTGTAATTACCTCCAAAAGGCTGTCAAGGAAGAGGAGCTAGGAGGCACTTTCTTGGCTTTTAATTGCATGGATATGATCAAATTCTTATTTTTACCAAAATTGCATTATAGCAAATGACATAATGACTTTGAGGTTAGAAAAATACAGAAAAATCATAATGTGCAAATTCGATCATCTTGATTTGTTTCCTCTGGGGACGTTAGCAAATGTGTAGGAGCTCAACATTTATAAATGGATTCTGTTCAGATGAGACAAGCATTTATGCTGCAAAGCAAGGAAAATCACTTTCCTCATTATGGATCTTACTATTTCAAGAACCAATAAATGAATAAACAGAAAAAGAATCCTCCTCTGTCTTTCCAGGTTTTGAGATTATCTTAATGTGTGAGCTCTTCTAAACTAGACAACGTTGCACTTACAAACACACTTATTTGTGAGTAGCTAAAATATGCTCCACATTTTGTAACATGCTTAGAGTTATTTTAAAAAGTAAGTACTCTGGATTTGAAGCAGTTTATAATATAGTACACACATTTGTGCACATATATAAAACAAGCTAGGAGCAATTATAGAAAATATCAATAAGGTAATATCATGGCAATAACTTTATGTAGGATACATAAAAATTCTTATATTGCCCACTGGTTTCCTTATCTGAGAATGATTTAAAAAATAAAACAAAACAACAAATGCCAAACTCTCCACCACAAACAAAAAACCAACAGCAATTACACATACCAACAAAAACAAAAATAGACAAGCGGGATTACACCAACACTGAAATCTTTTATACAAGAAGAGAAACAACAAAACAAAGAGACAACTTACAGACAGGGAGAAATACTTGCAAACCACACATCTGATAAAAACTGATATCCACGGGAGACATAAACTATCCCTGTTCTGCAGAGCATTCCAAAATAGGTAAGGAACTTCAACAACTTGATAAAAAGAAAATAATGTGATCAAGAAATGGGCAAGGACCTGAACAGAGATTTCTCAGAAGAAGGTATACAAATGGTTTACAGATATATGCAAAAATGTTTACCATCACCAATCATTAGGGAATGCAAATTGAACTCACGGTGAGATATTCCTTGCTCCTGATGGATGGTTGCTATATAAAAAAATACAAAAGATATGTGTTGGCAAGGATATGGAGCAGAGGGAAATCATGCACATGGTTGGCTGGCAGGAATGTAAATTAGTAGAGACATGAAAAACGATAGGGAGCTTCCTCAAAAGACTTAAAAGAAAGAAGGACTATCCTTTGATCCAATCACACTGCTGTGTGTTTACCCCGAAGATTTAAAACCAGTACAGTGAAGAGATGTCTGCACTCCCATGTTCAGTGCTGCATTATTTACAACAGCCAAATTAGGAGTCACCCCAAGTGTCCAAACAGGGGATGAATGGGCACAGAACATGTGGTGTATTACATAGAATGAAGTAACACTCAGTCTTAAAAAAGGAAGAAATTCTGTCATTTGTGCCAACATGGATAGAACTGGAGAACATCTTTCTGAGTGACAGAAGCCAAACATGGAAAGACAAATGTCACATTCTCACCTGCATGTGGAATCTAGGACAACTGAGCTTAAGGAAGCAAAGAGTATAGAGATGATAGTGCAAGGGTACAAAGCCTCAGGCAGAAGGACTAAATTTGTTTTATTAGATCAATTACATAGTGAGGTGAATTAGCTGACAGTTGAGCACTGTGCATTTCAATATTGCTAAGAGAGTACATTTCAAATGTTCTCATCACAAAGATGTTAAATATTCGAGGCACTGATTAGATCAGACCTCATTAGATTGATTTAATCATTCCACATTGTATTGGAGATCATATCATTTTGTAGTCCCCAAATATATTCAGCTGTAATTTATCAATTTAGTTTTTGAAAAGTCTACAATGAGGTACTGCTTCACATCCATTAGGATGGCTAAAATCAAAGGCAGATAGTAACAAGTGTTGACAAGTATGTGGAGAAGCTGGAATTGTTGGTACACCTCTGGTGGGAATGTAAAATGGTACAGCCTTGATAGACCAATGGTTCCTTAAAAGACTAAATGCAGAATCAGCACAGGACTCAGCAATTTCACTTCATATACCTAAGATAAGTGAAAGTATATGCCCACACAAAAACTTATACATAAACATTCATCACAGCATCATGCCTAATGGCCAACAAGTGGAAATAACCTAAATGCCTAATAATGAAAAAATAAATGTCCCATATTCATGCAATGGCATATTATATGGCAATAAAAAGATGAAGTACTGATACATGAGACAGCATAGATGATCCTTGAAATCATTATGCTATGTGAATGAAGCCAGTGTTGTACAAATCTATTTACATGAAATGTCCAGAATAGGCAGATCTGGAGATAAAAAGTAGATTAGTAGCTGCTTAGGGTAGGTGGAAGAACAAATGGGAAGATTGGGAGTAATGACTAAGAAATACAGAATTTCTTTGTGGGTATAGAAAATGTTCTAAAATTAATTTTAGTTATGTGTGCACAACTTTGTATATTTTTAAAACCATTGATTTATACATTTTAAATGGGTAAATTCTATGGAATATAAATTATACTTCAATAAAGCCATTTTAAAAAGGTATTAAAAAGGTAATTTATAAGGAAGCGACACTGTATAATATCCCACATGAAATTCTCAGCTTTATTGTTTTGTGGTGCTGGGGATCGAACTCAGGGCCTCCCACATACTAGGCAAGTACACTACCACAGATACATACCCCGAGTCTTCAAATTCTCAACTTCATTTGCTTTCCCCGCGAAGTCTTAGGTCAGTTCTTTTTGAACCTTCCTCACCTATAGGATGCCAATAACCATGCCATTGCAAGCCATCCCACCCTCTTTCTTCCTCATAGGGACCTTGTGAGCCCAAACACTCATGTCCCAGATTCACACTGAGATTTTTTTTTTCTCTTTAGTAGAATTATGCTTTAAAAATTAAATGTAAGCATTACAGATTCATAGGGCCAACTGGTTTCAGAAGCAATCATTTTAGCATTCGGGTAATCCTATCTCTGTGATGGAGGCAAACAAGATTAAAAGCTCTATTGAAGCCAGGACTAATTTACATGAGACAAAGGGTGTACAAAACAGAGAACACCGTTCCCCTTGGAGAATTGCATTTATTCAAGGAAAGTTGCCAGGGAGAGGAGCAACTCGCACTGTGTGGTGTAAGACAACATGTACCCAGGAGGAGAGAAAGCAACAATAAAGGCCAGGACTCCCAGGTGGCCCCATTCTGTAGTCACTTTGGAAGGCCACTGGTAATCACAGCAGGTTTCATTAGAGATTTATAGCAACAGCTATCCTGAGACCTCACATGTTGCTCACCTCATTTCCAAATATTCTCTTAATGTGGTTCTTTAGAAGAGAGGGTTGTGACCACAGCATTAAGCTGCAGAGAAAAGCAAATTTGTGCTGTCAGTTTAGCTCTGCAAAGTGGGAAAACTGCTTAGTTTCTATGCTTTAACACATAAAAAAAAAGCAGTTAAGAAAAAGTATTTAACAAACTTCAGTAGAAAATGGTTAAATTGCATAATGGAGAGGTAAGGTTACTCCCTGATGTAAACATATTTTTTACTTGCAAAAGCACTAATTTATATATATTTATTTATTAGATGTATATAGAGATACGATTGAGGGGGAAACATTATCAAACCATCAATAACCAACATATACATACTTAATTATCCAGGGGTAATGCCAAATCATGGATGTCCAGCTTGGGTTTTGCCTGTTGCAGTTTCCCCCAGAAGAACTCTTGCATTAAATGGGTATCTCGTGGAGGAATTACATCTGCTTCTGAGATGGTTCCCCCATATTCCCACTCTTCATACACCCTCCCCCCTCCCCATCCCCCTCCCTACGCCTCCCTAGGGAGCCATCCCCCTATTGAGTTGAGAATCTTACAATTTGAAGTCATTGTTTACTTAGCCGCCTAACCTACTGAAAAGCTCTCATTTTTAAAAGAAAAATTAAAATAGTATTATTTTTTATGAACTTGCTTATGGTTTCTTTTTAAGACATATCTCAAAACTGTAACATAAGATTCAAAATATTATTGTACCAGAGCCATATAATTTGGCTAACCTTTGCAATGGTTTAAAAATCTATTGTTTTTAAAAATGGGAACTATATGAACCGGAAATGTAATAACAAATAAGTTGATTTATGTGTGTCACCATTTTTTGCACTAGGTCAGAGCACTGTGCATATTGCTTTCGACTACTGATGCGTGTAGAAAGGTGATGGAACTAGCAAAATCCTCAATTTTAATATTAAGGCCAAACAGATATTGCTTAACGACTTTTCCTGAATTATTTTTAATGTCAGAGGCTGAACTTCATTGAACTCTAGAAGTTACTCTTTAAACAGCTAAGAATCTCTTTTTGCTTGGCCTAGTGGAAGACCGTTGTTATCGTGGCTTGATAGATCTGAGTTTATATTCATTGTGTACCATTTACTAACAGATAATTGTGGGCAAGTTACCAAACTACTCAACTTCAATTTCTGCATTGCAGAATATGCTGCTGGGAGAATTAAATATGATAATATATGCACAAGGCCTAAAAATAGGAGATGTTTCATTGAATGAATCCCACTTCCAAGGTTATTGCGTTATTGCATCCTCAAATCCAGGCTTGATGTTCTGTTGTGATTAGTGAAGTTCTCTATTTTTTTTTCTTGTCTTTCTTCTTACCCCTTTTGTCTGTTTACTGCCTGTCATCTTTTCCTGTTGTGCTTCTGTTTCATACCCACATCCTTCTCCAGGGGAACAATATGTTGCCCTGGAATGAAATGAACACACACACACACACTACACTCTTTGTATAGTGTTTCAATCAGCTTTTACATTGCAGTGACCAAAAGATCTGACATGAACAATCAAAGGAAGAAAAGTTTATTTGGGGCTCATGGTTTCAGAGGTCTTAGTCCAGAGTTGGCTAACTCCTTTGCTTTGGGTCCAAGATATAACATGACATGGAAGAAGGGCATGGTGGGGTGCTGGAGGAAAAGAGCTCAGGATATGACACCAGGAAGGAGAGAAAGAGAGAAAGACAGAGAGAGAGAGAGAGAAAGAGAGAGAGAGAGAGTCCTCTGCTCAGCAGGGACAAAATATAAACCTCAAAGGCATATCCCAGTGACCTATTTCCTTCAGCCACACCCTTCCTGCCTAGAGTTACCATCCAGTTAATCCATTCAAGTGGATTAATGCACCAATTAGGTTAAGGCTCTCAGAATCAATCCCTTCACCTCTAAACTTTCTTGCATTGTCTCACGCATGAACTTTTGGGGAACACCTCACATCCAGATCATAACATGACCAACACTGGTCTACTTCTCTAGCCTCACTAACAGCTATGAACAGCCATATTAGCCCTTTTGAATTATATCCTCCATTCACAATGGACTTGTAGTTCCAGGGAGGTCTAGCTTTTGAAGCCAAGACTATCATACTCTGCACTAAATTTGAGTCTTCCATCTCTTTTCTTTGCCTGGGGAATGCTTTGCCCCTTTCTCTTCAGCTGGCCAACTCCCACTCCTCCTTCACGTCTCATCTTGATGTCCCTCCTGCAGGAAGGCCTTTTCTAAGCCCCTGGTCCAGGCTCCATCCTGCCTCCAAAAGTTCTCTCACCTTTCATCTTGTACACCACAGGCTTGTGGAACATTTTTTTTTTTTAAGCGAGAGGGACAGTGAGAGAGAGAGAGAGAAAGAGAGAATCAATTTTTATTTAGTTTTTCACGTAGCTTTCATTCCTACAACACTTTGTTGTGTACATGGTACTGGAATTTGAACTCGCACCCTCACACATTCCAGGCAAGTGTGTAACTGCTAAGCCACCGCTCCAGCCCCGTTATCCAACATCTTACTTCTTCAAGAAGCTGCATGTTCCTTGAAGACAAAGATTTCAAGTTCATGGGCCCAGATAAGGTCTGGCATACAGTAACTGTTCAGTAAATATTCACTGACAAACTGAGTAAAAGAATGAATGAGATGAGATTATATTTCTTAATAAAACATGTCAGTCCTTGAAGAAGTTGTAAAAGGTAAGTAGACATATAAAAGAAGACTCCAGTTTTTCTATCCATGTAGTCTACTTCTGTGTTTCCACATGTTTCTGTGGAGGTAGAGAGGTAGCAGGAATGTTGTTGAATCTTGCTCAGTCAGTGATTTATATATATATTTTATATATATTTTTATATATATGTATATATACATATATATATTGAATAAATAAGAAAAGCTGATTCTATAATGTTGCTAGATCACAGTATTCCAGCTGTTGTCTTTTTTCCTACTGAGATATACTTTTTCAAACTTTTAAAAATCATCTTACTGCGCTCTTTAACACACTGCATCCATTTATCTCATAAATACCTATAATGTGAATCAAGAAAAGGGATCCATGAAGAACAGAAAAAAGGGCTGACAACTTATTTTTTCCAAGTGATAATAATACTCAAACTATCTCCAGATATGTAGAAACTTTTTATTCTGTCAACATAAAAAACCAAATCAGATAATTCAAGCCTTTAAATTCTCAATTGATTCCTTCAAGGTCTTTCAGCTTTGAGTCCATTCAGTTTGTTTTGTTGTTACTGTTGACCTTACCTGGGATACTAACTATCTAGATCTGTGAGGTCCAATATTGTGGCCACCAGTTACATGTGGATTTCAACTGTGGTAAATACAAATGGAGATCTGCTGTAAGTGTAAAATACACACTAGATTTCTCACAAAGTATGGAAAAAGAAAAATATGAATAATTTTATATTGATTACATGTTGAAATGATAATATGTTGGATATATTGGGCTAAACAAAATATATTATTATAATTATTTGGATCTGTTTATTTTTACTTTTTTAATATTGCTACTAGGAAATTAAAGGTGTGGCTTGCATTATTCTATTTCCACTTGACAGGGCTGGTCTAGATTCTTGGACAGTTAATTTATAGTGCCCAGAAACCACACTGACCCACTGCCTGCAAAGTTATGTCCAAGAGACCTTTTTCCTTTGCAAGACACTATAATAGCTCCTAGTGACACAGAAACAAGAGAGAGCCTGCATTTGACTTTGTGGAGCTCATAATCAGAGGGGTTTATTTGAGCTGAGTGTTGAAATACAGGAAAGGCCAGACGCCTGGAACATATGGTATGTGCTGATTTTGGTAAGCATTTTAGTGAAATTATAAGCAGCCTGCAATTGCAAGAACCTAATGACTCAGGGAGAAATGAGAGATGGGGTGGAGAGACAGTTCAGTCTTGAGAGATCAGCATGTAAAACCAAATTTTATCTTGCAAGCAAGGATGAACTGGAGAGGTTAAGGCATAACTATTTCAGAAATATAATCTAGGAAGCTACAGTGGAGAGTGGATCTAATCTTTCATCTGTTTAGTTCTATATTAAAGATTATATTACATCTTAGATCTACAATGTAAGGTTTTATCTGCTTTTAGTATTCTTGGAGTGAGGGCAATGTGAGGTTGTGCAAGTGTGACCTTTGAGAGGCACATGGAATACAATGGAGCTGAGAAGGTAGAGTCCCCATCAGAAGGTCTCTTCGATTGAAAGTGATCACAGCCCCTTGCATACAGTGGATATAAGACACATTTTGCTTGGATGGAGATTACTTAGATTTGGGTGACCTTCCTTTTCTAAGTTCTGCTCATAGTTTCTCTGGGTTATTGCTCTTAGCTTTAATGCTTATATTAATACTTAACCTTAAACCCCACCTAAAATATTCGATTGTGTCTCTTCCTGCTACAGTGCCTTTGCGCATACAAATTGCTCTGTGTGGAATGCGCTTCCTCCCTGTATTTTCTCCAATGTTGCTTTAACAATCACTACTTTGGGTAGCTTTCTTTGATAACTTGGAGTTGATTACTGCCACAATTATGACTGCACCCATCACAGGTAGTTGCATTTATGCATTGTTTGATTAAAATTAGTCTCGCTAGCTACACTACTTGAAGAGGGCAAGTGTTCTTTACATTCCCACTTACTACTGAGGCCCCACATAGTATTTTGCACCTAACAGGTGTTGGTAAACATTTGTTATTCTTCAAGGCATTGTGAAGATCTGAAGATGTACTGGTCCAGGGTCAGAATTACGGAACAAGACAGTCCCCAGGCTGAATGTGGACATCAGAAGAGAAATTTTAAATCGCCTTCTATTCTTCTTCTTTTTTTTTTTTTTTAAAGAGAGAGGGACAGTGAGAGAGACAGAGAAAGAGAGAAACAACTTTATTTAGTTTTTCACATGGCCTTAGTTGCTCCAACACTGAGTTGTGTACGTGGTGCTGGGGTTTGAACCCGGGTCCTCGTGCTTGCCAGGCAAGTGCTGAAACCACTGAGCCACCGCTCCAGCCTGCCTTCTATTCTTAAAGTAAACCCTGATTCTTGCTATTATGTAGGATGTATTTGCCCCATGTGTATTGATGAACATGAGACTTCTGGCAGGTGCACCCAGGATACCCCAGAGTACCCCTGCCTGGAGCCTCCCCACCCAGCCCAGCGACAGCTGCCACATGGGTCCCCAGGTCTCTGGTCCTGGACCAGGAGGTGAGCCCAGGACCACTGAAGACTTCTGCCCTGAGCCTCCCAGTGGCAGCACATAGCCGCCAGGTCCAGGTCCACTGCCAATGAACCTGAATCCTATTGTGGCACACAGGCAGGCCTCATCTGGCCCTAGGACCCAGCGACACACCCTTGCTGCTGCACTTCACCAGTCCAGTGGGCTGCCCCATATCCCCAACAGACTCCAGATCCACACCCTAAAGTCTAGATCCAAAAAGTGCAGCAAAACAAGGCTCCAAGCCTTGTTTTGCACTTCCAGAAGCAGCATCTGGAAGAAGGTGGTCATCAGAGGGGTGATGTCCTACCCGACCCTGGGACCCGCAAGGAAGAAGCACCTGGAGACCTGCATTGCCTCCCCACAAGTGACCTTAATTCAAAGATCCAGAAGTTCATAAAAAATGAGGAATCAAACTAGAAAAGGTTCACCTCAAACTCACAACCCCCCTACCAAGGAGCACACGAACAGGGAGAGGGATGAAAACCTAGAAAAAATTATCAACAATCTGATTTCTAAAAGGAACAAAGAAGATTTAATAAGGAAGGGACTAAGTGAGAAAACTCAAGAGATGAAAAACTCAATCATGAAAGAAATAGACATACTGAATATGGAAGTAATGGAGCTAAAATGCTTAGTCAATCACATCAGAACAATGGAAGACGTTAATAATAGACTAACTTCTATAGAAAACAGAACCTCAGTTCTGAAAAAAAAAAAAACTTCCAACAAAGAGGATAGGCTGAGTAAGCTTGAGTGCATGGATGACAAAAAAGAGAAAAACTAACAGAACATGAGCAGAATTTTCCAAATATCTGGGATGAAATCAGAAGAAACATTACAAGAGTAATTGGGATACAAGAAGAAATCAAAATGCAAACAAAGGACATAAAGAACATTCTCAGCTGGAACGGTGGCTCATAGGTTACAGTGCTTGCTTCGCATGTGCAAGGACGAGAGTTCAAAGCCCAGAATCATGTACACAACAAAGTGTTGGAACAATGAAAGCCACAAGAATAAGGAAAGCCACGAAATAAGGGAAAATTTTCCATATTAGAATAGAGTCAGATATATATGCTCATCCAGGTAGCATAGAGGACCCCCAATAGGCCTAATCAAATGAGTCACTGGGACACATCTTGAAGAAAGAAATTGAAGAAGACCTGAGAAGATGGAAAGATGGTCCGTGCTCTTGGTGATGCAGAATTAATATAATCATAATGGCTATTCTGCCAAAAATGCTGTACAGATTCAATGCAATCCCCATCAAGATATTCCAATGTCATTCTTTATAGATATAGAAAAAGCAATTCTCAAATTCATTTGGAACAACAAGAAATCCAGAAGAGCCAAAACATTACTAAGCAAGAAAGACAAAACAGGTGGTTTTGCAATACCAGATCTAAAATTATACCACAAAGCTGTAGTAACAAAAACAGCATGGTAACGGTATGAAAATAGGAATGAAGACCAATGGAATAGAAGACTCTGAGACAACTCCACAAATCTTTAAACATCTGATATTTAACAAAGGGGGTCAAAATATAAAATGGAGGAAAGGCAGCCTATTCAACAAATGGTGCTGGACAAATGGGACAGACATTCGCAAGAAGTTGAAATTAGATTAGTATCTCTCAACCTTGTACACAAATCAAATCAAAATGGATCAAGGAAATAGGAATTAAACCAGCTACCATACAACTGCTAGAAGAAAAATTAGGAGCAACACTCCAGCATATGGGAGTTGGCAATAACTTTCTCAACAAGACTCCAAAAGCAAAAGAATTAAAGTCAGGAAATGATGAGCTTTTGCTCAGCCAAGGAATTGGTCAAAACTGTCAAGAGAGAACCTTCCAAATAGAGACAGTCATGGCCTGTGATTCCTCTGATGGGGGACTAATATTCAAAATTTACAAATCACTCAAAAAACTTAATATCATAAACACAGACAATCCAATTAATAATGGGTCAGAGAGCTAAACAGAAACTTTTCAACAGAGGATATTAAGCAAGCCAATGAACATATGAGAAAGTATTCTAAACCACTAGTAATCAGAGAAATGCAAATCAAAACTATATTAAGATTTCACCTCACTCCAGTCAGATTGACAAAGATGAAGAATATAAATAGTCCAATGCTGGAGGGGTTGTGGGGAGAAAGGAGCACTAACACATTGTTGGTGGGACTGCAGACTGGTACAGCCATCTGGAAAGCAGTGTGGAGACTCCTCAAAAAATTAGCAATGGATTCATGGTATGACCAAGCTATCCCTTTTCCGGGTATTTTCCCAGATGAATTTGAATTAACACATTACAGTGACACGGCAAAAATCATAGCAGCTCAATCTGAAATAACTAAGTTATGGAATCAACCCGGATGTCCCTCACTGGATGAACGGATCTAAAAGCTCTGGTATATATATACAATGGAGTTCTACTCAGTTATTAGAAACAATGATATTACAGCCATTGGTTGGCAATGGAAAATATCATGCTGAGTTAAATTAGCCAAACCCAGAGACTCAGGGTCAAATGTTGTCCCTCATTTGTGGAGGTTAGAGCAAAACCCAGGCTTTGGTGAAAGGTAGTCAAGCTCTTGAAATAGACTCACCAAAGGTGTAGCAACATGTAATTTAGGGGAAGCATAGATATGTAGGGGAGAGGCAGTGGGAGGGAGGAGGGAGGAAAGATAGGGAGGCATGTATGGAGACATTCAACAATGTATCATACTCTTTACCATCCCTGAGAAGCTAAATAATACTTATGCAATCATTTAATTTGGGAAAATTCATAATTTTATATATATATGTCTATAACTGTTATGGGGGAAATATGGAAGAATCAAGAGATTGGGGTGTGGGTGATGTGGGAGTGACTCTGGATTAGGAGCAAATGCATATCATATTATTACTTTATATGCATTTATGATTGTGCAACAACTCAACTCCTAAATAAATGAATAAATAACATGAGATTTTACTCATTATGATGTTATTTTTCCTGTCTAGGAAAAATACATAGTATTTAAAAGGAAGAGGGGTTGAGGATTTAGCTCAGTGGCAGAGCGCTTGCCTAGCATGTGCAAGGCCCCGAGTTCGGTCCTCAGCCCTGAAAAAAAAAAAAAATAAAAGTAAGAAAGATCCAGTTTAGGGATTGTCATAATAGGTTTCCTTTTATGACCGACTAGTTCAGGAAGCAATTAGATGTACTAAGTAAGTAAGTAAATAGATATCCCATAAATAAGTAAATAAATATCTCTTAGGACTTGAAGCAAAATGACCCTACATGATTTTAATCTAATTGGTAGGAAATGACTTAGACTTACAGATGAGTTGGTGTCAATTTTTAAAGTTTATACTAACAGGAGAATAATACCCCATGGAGAGTGAGGATGGTTAGATAAGAAAGCTGAATTGCAGGGATATCTGTGTAATCATGTGGAAAATACCACGTGGAATTTTAACATAAGTGACCTTGGGAAAAACTAGGAAAGTTCTGCATTCAAGTCATGCTTAGCGAAGATGGAGAGAAAAGTTTATCATCTTATATCGATCCAAAAGGACATTTACGGCATACTTCGTGGGAGTAAGCTAGTAAATCCTAGAGAACTGTAAGAATCAGCTTACCGAAGGCGGCAATAGCTAACATCTGCTGAATTCCTCCCAGGATGCAAAGCACTTTCACAGAATGATGCAGTCCGTAATTCTTGCAATAATCCCAAGGGTCAGCTATTAGACTTATAGTTACAGAAAAGGAAGCTAACGCTTAAATGGTTGGTGGTATCTTAGGTCAGGTTTCCTAGAGCCGGAGCCTGCAACAGAAAATCTTGTTCAATGATGTGCTGGATGAATGCTTTGAGAAGGAGGAGGAGGAAGAAAGTGAATAATGCAAGGAGACAGAAAGAGAGAGCAAGAGAAGAGAGAGGTGC
This sequence comes from Aplodontia rufa, assembly GCA_004027875.1. Classification (NCBI taxonomy): domain Eukaryota; kingdom Metazoa; phylum Chordata; class Mammalia; order Rodentia; family Aplodontiidae; genus Aplodontia; species Aplodontia rufa. The sequence goes on from PVKS010020820.1 coordinate 13,384, forward strand.
CATTTGAGAATACAGGATCTGCTGGAGACCAGATTCAGCCCGACCTCAGGGGCACTGGAGCACATGCTGGAAGGCAAGGGAGCCAGGCTTTTGTCCCGTGTGTGAGCTGAGTCACTGACTTGCGGTCTGGAGAAGTGGAGAGCTCTGTTCTGTTACCAACCAACACTCAGAGCAGTCGAGGAAAGGGTGCACCTACTTGGTAAAGGGGATTGGGTTGAGGACCTAATGGGTTCTATTATAAGGCTGCTCAAGACAATGCAGATAGTAAGGATCATCTATGTTTTGGGTCCAAAATAATCAAAGGCAAGTCTAGGGCTCTTTTCAACACAATTTGATGGAAACCAATGATTACACACACACACACACACACACACACACACACACACACAGCTATTGTTATATATAGAGGTGGAATTTATTTACCATATGTTAGTGTGAATACTTTCCAAATAGTATTTTGATGCTACTGATTACATTGTGTTAATGAGAAAGCACTGTGATCACATATTTCTCTTCTGAGTTCAACATGTGAAATTCAAAAGTGAATAATTCATATTACCTAAAAAGCTACCCTATAAATATAAAGGCTCAACACTATAAATTACAAATGGCCAAACTTTTATGTGGATGGGTGATTAAATACTTTGTTAGTACTTGCTCATTGTTGATTACTTTCATTTATAGAACACTTTTGTACAGAGAAATAGGACTGAAAAATTAACCTTAAAATTCTATTGGAATATCTCTACCACCAATGTGAAGATAACATTATACTCAAACATATTCAATTGTGGATTACCCACTATAGAATATGGCTATTGATTGTTTTTTTGCATCCCCCCATAAATAATTAATAATATGTGCTGCTATAAAACTAAGATTAATGTAATGCAACTATAGGGCCTACAATATTCCAGCTTAGATTACATCACAACGGTACAGTTATTAACAAAGTGGTAAAAAAATGAAATATGTAATACTGCTGCTAAGTAACACAAGTATATTTTTTGACTAGAGGAAAAGTAGTAGAATCAGTCATAAAAATAGTGAAGGAAAACTCCAAAAATATTTTTAAAACAGTCTTTGGCTAAGTTAAAACTGTAATATTAGTGAATTAAAACTTTTTTAACTTTGTTTTTTATTATTAAGAAGTTGAGTTATTGTACAATCATAAATGCATATAAAGTAACAATATGATATGCATTTGTTTCTAAATCAGAATTACCCCCATTGCCCACAGAATTAAAACTTTTTAATTAGTGTAATGCAGTTAATATTATTATACTAGCAAACTTCAAGAGGAGCATGTGAATTTTTTTCATTTATTTTCTTTTTTTTAAAGAGAAAGAGAGAGAGAGAAGGAGCACCAATTTTATTTATCTTTCATCTGATGTTTGTTTTTCCTACAGTTGTGTATGTGGTGCTGGCGCTCGAACCCGGGTCCTTGTGTATTCCAGCAACTGCTCTATCACTGAGCCACCGCTCCAGCTCCTTTCATTTGTTTCTTAAGGAGCAAATAGGAAGTTATTTTAAGATAAGATGTTAAGATGTACATACGGTAAGCATTAAGCTGGGTTGACAAAATCAGTGTTTTTCTCATTGTTTCTTTGACAGTATTCCAACAATGAAGAGATTTTGAGAAGGTTAAAACCTTCTGGAATAAACATTGTATTAATATAAATTATCTCAAGCAGCACTTCCAAGTGAATATAATGTGAGCACTAGGTATAATTTTAAAAATTCCCATAGTCATATTAAAAAGGACAAAAAGGAACAGATGAAATTAATTTCGTAGCATATTTTATTTAACCCAATATATTATCACTTAAACATGTAATCAATACTATATATATGTATATATATATTTGTTTCAAATTTGTTTTAAAGAGAGAGAGTGACAGTGAAAGAGAAAGAGAGAAACAACTTAATTTGATTTTTCACGTGGCTTTCGTTGTTCTGACACTTGATTGCATATGTGGTGCTGGGGTTTGAACCTGCATCCTTGCGCATGCTAAGCCACCGTTCCATTCCCAATACAAAATATATTAAAGGGCACGTTTACATTTTCTCACTTTTCCCTCACTATAGCTTCAACATTTTGTGTGTGTTTTTCCCTTCTGCACATCTTCAGTGTGGATCAGCCACGCTTCAAATGCTCAAAGACCACGTAAGACTGGCCAGCGCATACTGGTATGGTATGCTGGAATCAAACCTAAGAGAACTCTTCCTCTCTTTTTCAATAAATAAAGGTGCTAGTTATGTTCTTTTTGAATATTAGAAAAAAGAACATGAGTTTTTTCATCTATATTCCTTTTAATCCTTTACAGAGATTTTCTCTTAGCTGAATAGAAATCTATAAAGATGGTGGGGAAAATACTGGAACTCAGCACATGGACTTTTCTACTATTGCCCACATTTAAAAGGAGTAGAAGGAGGAGGAAAACGAGGAGGAGGAGGAGAAAGAAAAGAGGAAATAAGATAGGAAGGTTGAGGAAGGAAGGAAGGACGGAAGGAAGGAAGGCAGGAAGGAAGGACGTTCCCTTTGCTTCATTTAGGAAAACACCGGCTCTCTTCTCCAAAGGAGCTGCCTGCAGTGTGAGAGCTTGCTGAGCAAATGATGCCAATGGCAGTGTTGAACTCTCCTCTTTCCTTCTGTGGAGCCACCTGACATGTCAGAGCCATATATAGGTGCTCAGTGGAAGCCCTGGGGTGGAAGTCAGTCGCACCCTGTCAGAGGAATCATACCCCTTACTAGAAAGTGATAGAAGGTAAGGCAAGAGGTGTGCTGAAGTTAGCTTACCGAGGAAATCTCTGGTTCTGGTATCCTTATCCAGTTCTTTACAAAGATTAAGGGTTGTTTCAAATTCTCCATAACTAAACTCCTTAACTTCCCAATGATAAGAATAATGCAAAACGATGTGAACGTGTGATAAAGTGCTGTAGGCTGTAGCACAATGCAGGTATTCAATCACTTAATGTCGAGTCTCTGATGGCTTCCAATGGTGCATTTTGTCTCTTTTAACTAGACCCATTGTAATCCCCATTGTGTCCCAGTGTTGGGGCTAAGGATGTAGGAGGTGTACTATAAGGACTTCAGATGGAAGGCAGTAGTCTGAGAAGGTCCTATGTTCAGTTGTTTAGGAAAAAAGGAGAGGCAGAATTTTATGCAGTTTGCTTCCAGAGATGTTGTAACTCGTATCATACAAAGAGCCAGCGCATTCATCACCTTTACAGATTTTGCTGCATTAGCTTTAACTTCTAGAGAGAGAATCAAGGTTTGGGATCACCAACTCTTTTTGTGGGATGTACTTTAGTGTCTGTGTCTGGCTGCTGCGGTGTAGGTCTTCAAGTTACATGCAGAGTTATGCACTATAGACATACATTGGAGGACAATCAGAAGAACTCTACGTAATATGGAATTAGACCCAGCCACAAATATTAGATTCCATTCAAATGAAAATTAAGGAGGAACTTTTAAGACTAACACTCGTATAAATGTCTTATAATTAAACGCACACACACATGCTCACACTCCCACATACAAACACAGTAAGGACAGGACTAATTAGCCTTTCCCATTTATGCTATGTGTCAGCCTTCTGTATCTCATGCACTCAAGGTTATAAAACTATTCCATTAAATTTTTTTCTTTGGAACTCACACATTAACTGCAGTTTTGGATTTATAGGATTGTGTGGAGATTATGGTACCCCATAAAATTCTCCATCTAATAATTTCTTTTTATAAAATAGAATCTGAGTTTTGCATCATAATTACTCATCTGGCTCCCTTGGGCAGAGAGATCTTTTGCAATCTATTAAATCTAAATGGCAAGAACAATCTTAAATACTTACAGCCCTCAGATTGTGCAAAATGACATCTATACACAGCCATATCTGAAAATGTGCTGTTATTTTTTTTTTAACATTCACACAATGGACATTTGAGGAGTGCATTCTAGGTGTCAGAAAGTGCTAGATGTGCAGATACAAAGATAGCTTAGTTATGGCCCAGGCTTTAGGATACACATGGTTCTGTGTCACAAATGATGGCTGTTACAAATAACTGGCCCTCAATGTGCCTCAGTGGCTGGACATTGATTACCACATACACAGCACTGTTGGATGGTAGATTTTAGATTTGAAGTCTGAGTGTTTTCACCGACTGCCTCCCAAGTCTTTAACGTTTTCTGACACTGATAGTAGAAAGACAGATACCTTGCATTGTTGAAGAATGATTGAGAAACAGGTACCAACAGAACTCCTGCTCTAAGACACATTTTTGGCTAGTTCTGCTCCAAAGCAATAAAGACACTGAACTTTCTCACTTTAAACGTTTTCTATGTTTTCAAAGGAGTGGAGACTTAAAAAGTAAGCCGAATACTAACTTATATTATCTATTCTAAATGACGCTTGAAAGATTCAAAGAGCATGCATTTAGGAAAAATTGATTTTATAGTCATACAATATGTGTGCTTAATATTAGAAGATTGGTAGAACTAATCCCAGTGTTTCTGGTACAGCAAAAGAGGATGAGACTGAAAGGAATTATGATTTGTATGTTCTAAAATAAAAAATCACAAGGCTGGTAAGGGAAAAAAGCCTTCTTTTTGTGGTTAAGAAAATGAGAATAATGAATAAATATTCAGAAGAAATTATATACATATATCTCAAGAATGATAAAAATACTGAAAAAAATAATCAGTATAAAAGTAAAAGCAGCATAATAATTTTATAAAGCTAGGTTTTTTTGATTTCTATTTTTTGGGGATACTTGAATGAAAAAAATGTCCAGTGGCGTGTAAGCTCCTTGAGGGTAGGAACTGGGTAGGAACTCATTTTTTTTTTTTTTACTGTATCCTCAGCATTTAAGCAATGCCTGAATCTTAATAATTTATCAGTGCATGCTTTTTGATTGACTAAATGGATGAATGAATTAGCAAATGATTTGAAGTTTTGGGAGGAAGGACATGCAGCTAGCATTCTTCAGACCTACTGTGTGTTATGCCTTGCTTTGTTTTGGGCGCTTTACAGAGGCAGGGAGTCATAGATCATCTTCTAAGGTGGTATTAGTCAAAGTGTGCTCCATAGGCCTGATCCATCTGCAAATTGTCACTAGTCCATGCCAAGATAAGTGCAGAAATTTAAAATAATCATTTCGATTTTTTATAGCAATTATTCTTTAATTATTTACCAAAGTATTGGTCCATAACAAATTGAAACAACAAAACAAAAACAAAAAGGAAAAACAGTTCCTTCGCTGGAGAGTTTCTAAAACACTCCTCTAAAGTGTGTACTATAGACCGCAGGTTACTGATGAAGAAGCCAAAGTCAGCAATTAAGGCAGTCAGTAAGGGCTGGGATTGTTGGAGCTGGCCTGTAAAGTCCTTTCACAGCTGGAGAACAGATACATCTTCTAGTTAAGGGTTTGATTTTATGACCTGTTCTTATTAATAAAATGAACGTAAAAAGCATGTGGCTTTTTTTCTATATTCCAAATGCAACCCCAGCTTCACTGTTGTAAATGACAGCCTCTCTAGCAGGAGTACTATTTAGGATCCATGCCAGAAACAATGAAATGCAGGAAGAAACTCATGCAAGAAATAAATGGAAAGGGGAAGCTTTTTGCAACAGGGCTGGCCTGGCTTGTGATCTACAATGAAGAGAATGAGTGTTAGGGGAGAGAGAATTTAATATACTTCCCACAGAGACTCTATCCTATCTTAGCTCTCCTGCTGCAGCAAATATCAGTCTGGGAGGCACTATTTAGAGTGAGTTGGAGAACTGAGATAACCAGCTGCGTCATGTGGGGAAACATCCATCAACTGAGTCCCTCACCAAGTGTTCTCCTGGAACATCCAGAACATCGTGGCAAATGGTTTGTTTGCTGTTTTGAGCTTTCCCTTATTTGGACATTCACTTCTTTTCCTTTGCATTGCCTTTAGCTTAAGTGCCAAGAAATCCTAGAGACTTCTCAGGAAACCAGGGTCTCTGAAATTGGTATTAGCAGATGATTCAATCAAATTTAGTTCAAACCCTTCACATATTCAAGGTGATTTCCCACCTTCAATTGGTTAAATAGATGCAGGGAAATGCATAATACTTATGCAAGAGTACTTAAATTAATCGACGATAATATTGAAATTTGTTAACAAACATCTAGGAAAAAATAGTTAAAATAACAGTGAAGGGCTGGGAAATGTCAAAAAACCTGTTTGCTCTATGCCTGCTATCCTAGGGGTCAGGACTTGATGCTTGGGAGGCTGGCAGCCTGACAGGAATACCACTAGGGGACAGTGTTGTAAAGGTGCTCGGTCATTGTTGGAACCTGGAAGAGAGGGTGCTGCTAACCCTAAGCCTTCTTGAGAAAGAAGGTCTTTATGCTGTTTCTTGAGTGAACTCTTGATCCAGCTCAGGGAATCATTATACATTTTAAAGAAGACTTTCAAAACTCGGCTCCAGAATCACTTCTCTTTACCTTCCCCATCCTCGGTCCCTCTAAAGTAAAATGTATATTAGATTAGCACCTGTAGGAATTGTGGTTTTTGTATTTTTGCTTTTGCATGATTGGATTATAATTTGCTAAGGGCAGAAACGGTGCCTCTTTTACCTTTCTATTGTAATGATTTATATTTATGTGGCAAGGCAGATGATTGGTATTCAAAAGATGTTTGCCATTTGGAAGTGGAACCAGGACTTCTAAAAAAACAGAAGACATGTCTTGTAAAGATTTTTTTCCCATTTAAATAATACTTAATTATTTATTTTATAAATAAAATGACTGTAGAAATGTAGGAAATACAGGATCCAGAGAAAGAGAATGTAAGATATTGTATAAATCGTGATTTAACAGAAAATACATACATTTGGTAACGAGAAAGGAGAAGGAATGGTGTAAAATAGAAAATAATTGTTTTTGGATGATCATATTATTGTAATGGGTATTCATTATTATTATTATTATTATTATTATTATTATTACTTAAAGTAGTTATTGGATCCAATTACCTTTTAAAACATTTCTAAGATATCACTGAAAATAAATTTAATTACTTTAAAAATTATTTGGGCCTAACTCAGAAGGTCAAGGGTCATATGTTTTCTCTCATGTGTGGAAGCCAGAGAGGAGAGAAGGAAAACAAAGATGGCAGAGAGCAGAGGCAGAGATCTCATGAAAATCAAAGGGAGATCATTACAGGAAAGGGACCAAGGGGTGGGAAGTGGAGTGGGAGGAAGGAAGTGCGGGGGATTAATATTGGCAAAATTATATTGTTCTATTGTACATGTATGAATATGTAACAATAAATTCCATCATTATGTACAACTATAATGCACCAATAAAATTGTGGAAAGAAAAAATAAAGATAAATAAATAAAATATTATTTGTGGCTAATGTGATTTAAAAAAAAATAATAAACCCCATCTTGCACAAAAAGGTGGAAAGAGCATTATCATGCTTGTTCAACATCCCAGATTCATATTGGCTTCACAAATCTGAAAATTTCACATTACTTAAGGATCCTTTTCTTTAACCAAAGTCTCAGAAAAATTACATGTATAAAACTTTTTTCATTTTATATATTATGATCCATTGTACTATATATGCAAACATTTATTGTATTTGTAGACGTACTTGTACATTACAATTTAGATCTAGGAATATTAATGTGAAGTTACTGTACCAGAAAATGGCTATAATCCCTGTAGAATTTATTCTGAAATGTTCAGTTAATGAATAGTTCAAGAGAGTATGCAGGATGAGCACATTTCTTAAAGATAATATTAATAAGACCACAAAACCTAATTAATATAATTCAAAGAGGTAGACCAGTATGAACACATAAATCAAATCCAATAAACAATTCAATACAGCTGTTATTTAAATATCATTCCAATCCCAAACTTTGTGATCCAAATATTTTATAGTCTAACTTGATCCTTTTTAGTGAAATAAAAAGTGCTTGAAATTAGAAAAGTTTTGGTTTTTAGAGTCTGTGGCATTTCCCCTTGCTATAGATTAATTGCTATGGGACTGGTAGATCTTGCACTGCTATTAATTGGCTCAACAGAATTTTACTGAGTAAGTACCTAGTGAGATGATAAATTTTAATCTTTAAATTTCTTTATTTTGTAAAAACCAAGGATTTTAAATTGGTGGATTTTGATGTGAACATGTTTCACTCTATATAAGTTAACTGCTTCCCCTCAAGTAATCCAGACTCAAGGAAAATTGAGACATAGTCTGACTAAGGAAAAAGTGATGGCATTCCCCCCACACCCACATTCTATTAGTGCATATTAGTTGTACAGAATAAGGGTCTCATTGTGGATGGCACAACTTTTAGGGATGGTGCTCATTGGTTTGGTTTAAGAATCTGTAAAGGGACCAGAGAGTTCTGATGTGGGAAATTGTTGGTAGCTGTTAAAATCCAGGTATCAAAGTATTTTTGGAAACCAGAAAGGTCCAAATTACCCCAGCAGTCATCATAGGGATAATTAGGTTTTTCAGTCAACAAGGAGGGTCACAGGAGCTCCTAACTGCAGGAGGGACTTCCGAAGGACTCCAGGGAATGGAAGGTGTGGCTGTTCTGAGAAGGACCCCCAGACCTCAGGTGGCCGTTTTGGTCATGAATCAAGGGCACTTGTTCTTGACAGCTGCAGCTCAAAGTAGTTAGCCGTAAATATTTCTCTGGTTCCAAGCATTGTAGCTATATGCAGTTCTAAATAGAGTGAATTGATAAAGTAGCAGTTTAACATTTTTACAGAATTAGCATCTGCTATCTGGAAAAGTGTTTGGATCTGAAGTGGGGAGCCCCCTGTGGAGAAGTGTTTATTGAAGTCACCTTCACTTTGAAGTTCCCTGATCAATGGGAGAAAGCTGTTGATGGTGTATTGGGTGGTCGCAGTAGAACAAGGAGAACGGGCATATGAAGTCACTTCCATGTTCCTTGGTGTAGTATCCATTAGAGACGCCCAGCTTGCAGAATTTCTAGGAAACAATGACAATTCCAAGAATAAGGGGCTGCCTTAGGCTGGTACTATAGCTTGCAAGAAGCGTCTGCCTGCTACCGAGCCCCACAGTAACGGGCATGTCACTGGTCTTGAAAAATACTTTGGCTTTCTATTCAGTTAGCTGAATGTAAATTTTTACCAAAGAAGCATTCTGATTTTCGTTGTTTTCAGTGTTTCACTCACCATAAGTTGAGGAGAATTCTAATAAACTTGCTGTGAAACAAATTTACTTTCTGGATTTGTAGACAGTTAAAAAGAAAAAGAAAGTAATAGCTGTGATGTCAAAATTTTGAGTAATATCTCTGTTGAATCTTTTTTAAACCTTGCTTTCTGTTATCCTTGTCATAAGTACTTAGAAAATTCAAGAGAAGATAAACAGTGGTAGAAAAACAGAAGTAAAATCAATCTAGTGGGTTTTGTTTATTATTTTATTCTTGGGGGGGGGGTGGCTGAGGATCTAACCCAGGTCCTTATGCAGCTAAGTAAGTACTTTACCACTGAATTACATTCCCAACCCCAAATTTTAACTTAAAATCGAGATAATTTTTGAACATTGTATCTTAGATGGAAATTTGTCGCTATAATCCAAAATAAATAAAGGATAAGATATTAAATATGAATTATTATAAACAGCAAGGGGTTGAGTTTGAAGCTCAGTGGTAGAATGCTTGCCTAGCATACGCAAGCTCCTGGGTTCCACTTCCATCTCTACAAAATATAAACAGGTACAGAAAAAGGTAGCTAGGCTGACAATGACCCTGGAAAAGGCAAATGTTGATAATTGAGTGCTTTGAAATCTGTTCAAATTCACAGTATGGCACCTTTGAATACATCGAGCATCAGCTGTGGGATTGCTGAAGGGATGAATGAGTATGTGAAGACTGAAGATTTTCTGCAAGTAGATTTGCAGTGGTTAAGAGAGGAGGTAGGCTTTTGATATGATTTATCCAGTTTGGCTCTGCACACTATCCCATTTATCAGACAGTTGTGAATTTTCAACTTGTGCCATGTGTGATTTGTACTTTCTAGTTCACTTACACCTCCGGGGCCTTGGAAATTGCACATCTGGGAGCTCTTTGCACAGAAAACTTCAGGATAAGTGCAGGTTTTTATTTTAAAGTACTCTAAGTACTGTCAAGTCCAGTTTCCATAACTGTTAGTGGCAACCTTAAAAGACAAAGGAGATTAGCTTATAGGTTATCCTGCTGGAGTCAATACCGAAAACTGGATTCCCAGCACTCTCTGCCTCGGGCACTGCCCGTCTTTCTTTAAGTGTCTTGGAGTTTATGCTTAGCTTGTTACCTTTTGGTTTTCTATTGCTTTCTCTTTCCTAATAAGGCAAAGTAACCATGACCCATATGACTACACCTGGTTTTAATTTGATTTTGAACTTGGAGAGACATACTATTTCTTTCAATAGTACAACTTTTATTTGCACTAAAGTGAAGTCTCAGAAACATTACTTGAAATGTTATGAACGAAGTGGTTTTGGTCAGCATTTGTCCTGGTTAGGTTCTGTCTGACATGCATGCCTACTCACTTCAATTTCCCCCTCAGTAATGCGTGAGCTCTGAGTTACCTCTCCAATATTGCTTATTGGAACATAAGGAATGAGCCTCAGTAGAGGAATATTCACTCAAGGACTTGCCCGATTCTCCTCTTCCTGCCAGTTTTCCATTCATTAGCATTGGCACCATTTGGAGGAATCAGTTGCCCTGTTTGCCAGGCTCAGTGCAGAGTGACAGAACCAAGAAGACAGTGGTATGGACACTTCTGGAATGACTCCCTAAGTTGCATCCATAGATGGGATTTGTTTTTTTCCTTCAATAACGATAGTAATTGTTTCCCTAAAATATCACTGGGTACAAGTAGACTATCTCTCTCGTTTCTGTTATAGAAAGGCATGACCAGCTTGTATCCTTAGTATTTCCAGTATTGCCCAGTATTTTGGACACTAATATCACTCCACTATTCCTGGGCCAAATAGCAGACAGAAGTTGCCTCAAGAAAGTCACAGCTCCTTGGGAGACTGCTGTAGGCTGACTCAGTTTGTGTCTGGGGACTTCCAGCAAGGACTTTTGGTTTGGTTTCATTCCACCATCAATGGATTTAAATTAATTCGTGAGTTCCCATGAGTAGGTTCTGATAAGGAGTCCTTGGAAACAGGGTCTCCGAGAGGACCTAAGTCAAGGCTGGTCTTTAGATCTCTCTGGGCCTGATACAAATTCATGCGCCACCTATTTCAGATGTTGTTTTCTCCCATGAACTGCTTTTCTCTTTACATAGCAATGATTTAACATATCAAAATTCTAGACCCGTCTCCAAGTCCGCAATCTACAGTCAGCTTTTTCTTTGTGCTGTACTTCCCTGTTGGTGTTATGAATTGTTTTGATCACTGAGGGCCCTATTAAAGATGTTAAGGGAACAATGCAAAGCTTGAATTTAAAGTACTTGGTTCCTGCAGAGGTTAAAGGATGTCTCACAGAGATGCACAAATGAATAGATCATTAGAAAAAACTCATTTATATGGGAAACTGAGTAAAGCACAAAACCAAGAAACACTTTCTCAGTTAAGTGTTACCTTAAAGGAAAAATTGCTTTTGGTAAAAAAAAACAAAAAAAAAAAACACAAAACTTCTGGCCTCTATCAAATGTATGATTGATATCATGGATAAAATCATATTTGCTGATTTGACAAATTACAGGGGCCAGATGAGTCTATGAAAAGAAACAAAATGAAGAGAACAGTGGTAGATCCCTTTGCTGTCCATTCTGTCTTCTTCAGCCATCATTTGAACTTCATTGATTGACAGGCCTTCTACTCCTGACTGCATTTCCTAACTTTCCCATCTCTCTGGGTTTCACCTGAAGTCCACATCCATCAGGCACTCCTGAGGTCACAGTTAGATGTGCTCTTCTGTCCAGGTTCACATTCTCCCTCTGCGAGCACAGTTGTCTACCTGTCAGCTCTGTCCTTCCACATTTCTGTTGGGTATCTCTTTGCCTTCTGTGCTTAATAATAAATGTCCTTTTGTTTTTCTCCTAAAGCTGTCCATAGTTTAGAATTTCTCATTTCCTGTCCCTCTGCTATCTCTCATCCTACATAATTCCTATCATTTGCTTCTTCTGTTTTAACTTTCATAGAGCAGAGAGATATTGGTTAAAGTCACAAAACTCTTGTGATTTGCCTAAGAAATCAGACAATCTCTCTTTCCTAAGCTACAGCCACTTCGTTACCAGTAGTCCTCTCATTTGTTCCTTGTTGACATCATGCCACATTTTTCACAATAGGGTATGTAAAACTTGTGAAAATTTTTCATGTTTTCTCCATCTCTGCTTTCACATCCCCAGCTGAACCATCCTGGTAGATCTTCTCAATTGGCCTCATCTCTTTATTTTGAGAAAAGTCTCTGCAGCTTCCCAGTTCTCTTTAATATTTCACTGTACTACACCCACTCTTTTTGCTGTCTCCTATTCTGGAGAGAAAAAGTCTCTCCTTTCCAACATTACCGTCAGTGCTCTTGATTCTAGCTCTTCCAAGTCCTTTTAGAATCTTAATCATTGATTATTTATCTTTCATTACATTCAGTATTTCCACTGATGACTTCTCTTCTACTTAGCGTTTGGAAATGATTCTCTATGGGTCTTTTGTGTTTCTGCATATCCTTTGGCAGAGGCAAGACCGCCTTTCTTCTCGACTATCATCTCCAGCATGTTTGAACAGCAAATAGCTTTGCAAGATAGAGATGGTTTCTCCTTCCAAAGCAAAGGATAGCTTCGCTTCCTTTCCACTATAAAAGATCTGGGGTCCTTAAACTGAGTTTCCCCTCCTGTGGGTGACAGGTACAGCCTGGCCTTCTCGGTGTTGCTGTGTGGGAATTGGGACATGGGAACAGCACAACAAAACATTAATATCCTGCTACTACTATTTCTTTTAATACTGCCCTTGCCTCTGACTTGTGATCTTGTGTCTTCTGCCAGTATCCATGGAACTGTAGCATGCTGACTGGTTAGCTTGACAGTGGGTTAAATTTCAGAACCTTTATAGTTCCTGGCAAAAATAATATAGGTCTTCCAAATCCTTAAAACATCATCTTCCCTCAGTTTAATTTTGGTCCTATTTTCTCTTGCATCTACTATTTTGGCTTTTCAAAAGTGATGTTGATGTTTTCTCAGAATTCCCTTACAAAGCACTCATTCTGGCCTTGAACTCAACTTCTGCTTCCAATCTTACTACAACTGCTCCCTGAAAGGTTTTAGTGATTTTCTAATTGTCCAATTCAGAGAATTATCTTTTCTGGGTCTTTATTATATGAAAGCATGAACTTGACCATGTTATCCTCTGTTCGAATGCTTTAATAGCTCCATATTTTGTGCAGCATCCTGTCCAAACTATTTAGACTCACATTCCTGGCCATTCCTTGTAACTTCCAAGTTTCTCTCACGTGTCCTTTTTCCAGACAACTTGGATTGTATCCCCTCTTCCTAGACAATACCTTATACATTCCTGGAAGAATGTTTCCATGCTGGTTCTTTTGATTGGAATTCTGTCTTTACTATTTCTCTTAAGCTCGTAAAGATCAGCAAAGTAATGTTTCTATTTGAAACTTTCTTCAATTCTTTTCCCCAATACTTAGAGTATTACTGGAAGATAGTTTTAAAATCTTATTCTTAAAAGACTAAAAATAACATTCTAAAATGATCATCTGTAATACAATCTGATGATTTAGAAGACAGTCCTCCAAATACCTTATGTAACATATGAGTTGTAAGTCCTTACATCCTTTCCCAGAAAAAGCAGTGAATAGTTCTTTGCCATCATGACACATCTTTGTTAGGTGTTGTTAAAGTCTTTCTACATAGTAGGGACCAAATTTGCTTGGATAACTCAAGAAAGTGTAAAAATTGATTTGAACGCGCATGCTCTATTTCATTTTAATTAAAAACATAAATGTACATTTATTTGTTAATAAGCTTTTTTTTTTTTAGAGAGGGATGTGAAAGAGAGAGAGAGGGAGAAAGAGAGAAGCAATTTTTTTATTTAGTTTTTCATGTGGCTTCTATTACTCGACGTCTGCATATGTGGTGCTGGGGTTTGAACTGGTGTACTTGCGCATGCCGGGCAAGCGCCATAACTGCCGAACCACTGCTCCAGCCCAGTTAATAAGCTTTTGATAAAGGCAAAGGCTCTTATACATGCATACCTGCCTGTCAATTGGTATCCTGTATCCCTGTTTGATTAAACAATGTGCATAGAGTAGAATCTTCAATTTCCAGTTTGATTTTCCTTAAAGTGAATAATCTTTTCCTTGTGAACAATCTAAGTCCAGGTTCCTTTTAGAGTTTTACATTGTTCTTTCTCAATCTCTGACAGCCCATATTTATTTGGTGATGAGTTTTTAAAATTTGTTTTTATTGATTGCATCTTAGTTTTTATAGAAACAACTCCTTCTCCTTGGGCATTCATATTTCATTGGTGAATATAATCTTTACTTAAATGACAGAACTATATTACAAGTATTAATGAAGTAAACTGGTCTAGGAGCAAGAGGGGCTGATCTTGGTGAGCACACAGCTCACTCTGTGGGGGTGTGATCATGAAGGCACACTGGAGTAGCCCGTGGCCCGAGCATTAGCTTGAGATGAGCGCAGTCAGCATGACTATTGACGGAAAGGGGTACCAGCCAATGTGATGAGCTGTTAAAGCAGAAGAAGGCTAAGAGGGCTTCTACTGCATTTAAGATCTGTTCTTAGTTTATGACATTGGTCTGTAAGGAGGAGGACAAAACAGAGATTGCTTGAAATTAAAACATAAGTAGCTTAAGACTTGAGCCAGAGCTTTGGTAAACCTGATCTATCTATCATCTATCTATCAATCATCTATCTCTATCTATCTATCTATCTATCTATCTATCTATCTATCATCTATCTATCTATCAATCATCTATCTCTATCTATCTATCTATCTATATCTATCTATCTATCTGTCTATCTATCATCATCATCATCTATCTATCATCTATCGAGTGCTGAGATTGAGCCCAGGGCCTTGCACATGCTAGGCAAATGGTCTACACTGTCTACATTCCCAGCTGAAACGTGGATGTTATGGTTTAGATATTAGGTGTTCCCGAAAAACTCATGTGTGAGACAATGCAAAAAGTTCAGAGGTGAACAGATTTGGTTATCAGACCCTTAACCCAACCAGTTAATTAATCTCCTGCTAGGGATTAATTGAGTGGCAACTGGGCTGGTAGGGTGTGCCTGGAGGAGGTGGGTCATTGTGTGCATGCTTTGGGGTATATATTTAGTGAGCTGAGCTTAGTCTCTCTCTCTGCTTCCTTCCACCACAGCCTTGATGTTCTGCCTCACTTTGAGCCCTGAGGAATGGAGCCAGCCTTCTATGGACGGAGATCTCTGAAACTGTGAGCCCCCAAATAAACTTTTCCTCCTTAAATTGCTCTTGTCAGGGCTGGAGCAGTGGCTCAGTGGTTACGGTGCTTGCCTGGCATGCACGAATACATGAGTTCAAACCCCAGCACCACATACACAGCGAAGTCTCCGAGCAACGAAAGCCATATGAAAAACTAAATAAAATTGATTCTGTTTTTCTCTCTCTCACTGTCCCTCTCTCCTTAAAAAAATGTTCTTGTCAGATTTTTTAGTCACAACAGCAAAAAAAGCTGACTAAAACACTAGTTCTTTAGGTAAAGTCACAGCACGTCTCAATGTCCAGGGTACTCTAAGTGAAGATTAGATGATGGGGCCCTGAATTTCATGATGTCACTCTAGGTTTCATTGCTTTGTTTTGCCCAGGGCAGCAAATGCCACAAGATTAAAAGATGTCTCCTGGGTGATGTAAAAATGGAGTCTGAAGTCTGAGTTTGAGTGACCACATGCTGATGATTAGGTCTAGCATGGCCCATGGGAGGTCAGGGGATGCACATCTGCCTGATGATTGGCCAGGTCCTTCCCACATGCACAGAAGATTGAAAAGCATTCTATAAAACATGCAAGAGGGCCCATAGATATTGAAATGCAAAGTCAGCATGCACCTGGGTTTTGGAGAATAAAGAAGCATGAAACAAGTCAATTCTGGATTGGTGGGATGGGTAGTTATGAGAATTTGACAAGTAGTTCTTACATGGAAAAAAGATTGATTGGCTCATATTTTTAGTATGCAATGTCCCACAAGTTATTTTCTCACTGTAAATTAGTACTAGAATGGGATTTGGATGGCTTTGTCTTTGGATTTCTGCAACTTGAAGAGCAGGGCCTGTGGATGAGTGAGCACTTTCCACATTAACCTGCTTTTGGTTACTTTCTGAACAGGAAAGCTGCCATCTCCCTCCTTATCTCTCTGCTTCCCTCCTTTCTTTTGGGGCAAATATCTATGAAGATATACAGCTCTAAGATTTTCTGCTGTTACAGCAACATGTGTGGGAGTATGTATTTGAAGGCAGGGACACCAGGATGAAGTGGGTTGTGTTACGCTAAAAGCAGAAGAAGTGAAGAGTGGAAGAAATATGATTGTGAAGAACAATGGGTATTCTTAGTCGACAAATAGTAGCAATTTTTAGTGACCAATTGTGGATAGTGATTGTTTTAAATCAGCAGTTTTTTCCATCTTTTTCCTCCTTCTAAATACCCTTTTGCCCACACAAGGAATGATAGTTTCTCACTTTGTGTCACTATTCATATAAGGATGCATGCCTGTATCAGTGGTTACAAAGTCCAGCTACATAAAAAGAATGATTTGGATATTTTAATTTCAGATACATTATTTTTGTTTTGCTTACTTAAAATTATCAAGTCCTGGAAAAGGTTTACAAAGCACAACAGAACAATATATTAAAAGATGATATTTGGGGCCGGAGCGGAGGCTCAGCAGTTTCAGTGCTTGCCTGTCATGTGTGAGGACGTGGGTTCGAACCCCAGCACCACGTACACAATGAAGTGTTGGAGCAACAAAGGCGACATAAAAAGTAAATAAAATTGATTCTGTCTCCCTCTTTCCTCTCACTGTCTCTTCTCTTTTACCATAACAGAAAGAATTAAATACCCAATGTAATGTGACCGGCAGAAAGTCACCTTGTTTCCGCAATTCTCACTTTCTCTTTTCCTATAGTAGGAAAAGCAGCCAGGTGTGGTGGTGCACACCTGTGATCCCAACAACTTGGTAGGCTGAGGCAGGAGGAACATAAGTTGGAGGCTAGCCTTGGCAACTTAGCAAAATAAAAAATGATAACAATAAAAGGACTGCTGATGTAGCTCAGTCCCCAGTACCAAAAGCAAAACAAACGAAAAACTACATAAAGTAGGAAAAGCAAGATCTTCCTTATAGAGGTGTGGTGAGGATTTATGTGAAATTATTTTTAGACAATTATTTGGAACTTATGAAAAACCATGCACATATTTATCCCCCTCATTATTATTCCATACAGTCTCTGCAGAGGTGCTGTCTTATCACTGCATCAAAGAACAACTTCTGGACAGTAATAGAGGCTTTCCATTTATTCTGGAGATTTGAGCTGGGTCCAGGGCGCCTACCACTTACGGGTAAAGTGCTGTCTTTAGGCTCCTTTCTGAAGGCTGGTGGAGAGCCGGGTAACTGCTGAACTCAGCTCAAGGCACCACATTTCACGAGCATCTCCATGCACTTCAGAACTGTAAGGTAGGGTCTTCAGCAATGATAAATAACCCTGGCCTCCAACATCCTTAAATTTGGGAAAGGTTGGGCACAATGGCACACACCCGTACCCCAGTGGTTCAGGAGGCTGAGGCAGGAGGACGGCAAGTTCAAAGCCAGCCTCAGCAACTTAGTGAGGCTCTATGCAACTTTGACCCTGTCTCAAAATAAAAAATAAAAACCAAAACAATAAAAGGGCTGGGGATGTGGTACACTGGTTAAGGGTCCCTGGGTTCAATACCATGTATTAAAAAAATTGGGGAAGGAGTTTGGGGAAGTGTTATTTAAAATAAGTTCATCTCACTTTTCAAAGGGTAGAATTTTGTCCTCAGGTGCAGATATTCAGATTTCCTTTGGGCAGAACCATGGGAAGGAAATGAAACCGTAATGAATCATGAGAGGATGCTTGCCCAAAGGGGACTCCCAGGGAGGGCCAAACGGAGAAAGTCTATGTCAGTCTGGAGACGGCAAATGTGTACAGGTGGAGCACCCAGGCACTGCTGTAGTTTTTTCTTTTTCTTTCTTTCTTTTTGGTACTGGGGATTGAACCCAAGGGTGCTTTTACCATTGGACTACATTCCCAGTTCCTTTAAAATTATTTCTTTATTCAGTCAAGTTTTTGGAGACAGGGTCTCGCTGAGTTGCTGAGGCTGGCCTCGAGCTTATGTTCTTCCTGCCTCAGTCTCCTGGGTTGCAGGGATTGCATGGGCACCCAGCATATGCATTAGTGCTTCGTAATATCTTATTATAGTAGTCTGAGGGGGACATTTTCAAGCTTTCAAGCATGTTAAGCATTCTTGGAGTGTTTCAAGGGAAAAGTCACCAGCCTGGTTACTAGCACATGCTTTACTGTGAACTTTGGTAAAGTAGTATTAGGGACTTTCTGGCTTAACATATTAAGACTGGGTGAATACAGCTTCCTCATTCTTAGAGGGTTTGGGAAATGAATGATCTTAGCTTGGCTTGAAAACTATAGAATAGAATGTATTTTTAGCATAATAAATCTTTTCAATCCGTTCAAAAAATAGATCTACAGAAAGAGCAAACAGATGGAAGCCCATGTGCTGTTTTGTAACATGTCCAGGGTTTTAAACTGGATAAACACTGAAACCCTGCAGCCACAAATCTGCTCTTTCTCAAACAAAATCCTATGAGATTATGAGAGCTGCTCTAATCAAATATGCACATTAAAAAATACAGGAAGCCCTGCCAACTTCTCTGCTAGGGCTATATGATAAATGGCCCCATTGCATGGACATTAACCCATTTTTTATTGATGAAAATATGTACTAAAGACTTTTAGGATGCTTATGGCTACAACAGCCACCAATACACTCAGGATATTAAACCAAAGAAAAAAATCATACTGAAATGCTGTAAAAAGGAAGTTATTTGCCCATAGGCTCGCCTGACATTGTCTAATAAGATTCAATAATAATTTAGGGGTATGAATGAAATTTAATTCTAGTTTTGCAATAAATAATACTTAAGTTGAGCCCTCATGAGAAAATCAGTTGGAAGCAAACTTATATTTCTTAACCTTGTCTTTTGCTCACATATTTCACATTATTCCTTACATCAGCCTTTTTCATGCTGTACAAATGCAATTTAAAAGATATTCTGATGAAGAAACACAGTATTAGTTGGAACCGAAGGCACAGATTAGGGAAGGAATGAGGGAGGCCTTTCTGCAGCTGCTGCCTGCAGCAATGGCCTATAATCTATTTACTTACCAAGTAGGCATGCATAAATATTTGTTGAATTAATTAGCAAATAAGTGAATAAAAGTTGGAGATTAGGATCTCTTTATAACTCTTGGGTGCAGATATAGTTTAACTGGAGGGCTTTTCTCTTTTGTTCTTTATTTTGTTTCTTGTAAAGTCATGGTCAGGTAAATGTTTGGGTTGGAAGTTTTCACCATAGCAGAGTATTTGGGTTTAAAAGATCTCTACAACGTATTTTGAGGGGTAGATTTTCTTTCCTTGCTTAAAAAAAATACAATAGTTGCTTAAATGCTTTGGAAACGCCTGTTACCACTGAAATGATAATTTATTCCTTTTACTACTATAAACATCTGAATGGTAGATGCTAGGGTTTCAGGAGGAACATGCGCCTTCCATTGGGAATCTCAGAGACAGTGCCGAGAAGTTTGGAACTGAGGCATACTTGGGCAACTGCAAAGTTGCGAGCTCTATGGGAGGGGGACTTCCTGGGTACTGCGAAAGAGATGCCACTCTGGGGAAAGTGCAAGAAGCAGGAAGATGTCCCAGGGTCTGAAGGATAAAATTACTACCTGCTCTCAAGGGCAAAGGAATGACTCTAGACAGCATGGTGTGTCCAGAAAGGAGACATGTAGTGGAGTGTCACTGGAGTACAGAATTAATGTCTGGGAATGAAGTTTGGGGACAAGATGGAGGGGAGGAAGTGGTAGGAGATATGCCAGACAGGTGAGCTGAGGTTAGAGCCAGGGATGAGCGACAGGTAAAAAAGCCAACTGTGCAAAGTCTGGGAGGTTCACTTTTTGCATTAGTAATGGAGTCATGATATCAGAGTGATAGAGCTGTCCATGGTAAACATTCTAAGAATAATCTAGAATAAAATACCTTGGATTCTCTAGGGAGGAAAAAAAAGAAGAGATCTGAAATTCATACTATTGTTAGGTCCACTCACACATCAATGGATTTAATGGATTACTTGTAGGAAAAATCTCAATGTCAAATAGACTTCCCCAGGTATATTCAAGTTTTTCTCCCCTCTGCTTTCTCCTGAGTATTTGGTATGTGCTCAGAGGATGAAACCTAATTTTACTAAAGCCTGTTTCCTCCACCCACAACCATTAGAAGAAGGTCAGTCTCTCCTTGCTAAATCAGGTGATATAGTCTAAAACCAGACAGAAGTTAATTCGTGGTTTATCTGATTTACAGATATTCAAGTCCCAATCTCCTTCAATATAGTGGACAGCCAAAAGGTGACCACAATAACAAATAGCAATCCTATTTGATCCTTTCCCTTCAGCATTCAAATATTTTAAAAAGTGGCAGAGAACTGAAAGGCACAAAGGTGCTGTGTGGTTATGACTGCTGTTTATACTTTGCTATTATAAATGAAACAGAAATTGTGTGAAAGGTCTAAACAGCAACAGATATGTAAATTATATCTGAGATTGCTCTGGGTTTTAATTCTCAGTGTTCAAAATTACTGGCTAGTTAAATAAGGAAATTGCTTCTTTTCAAAATATAGATTTTCTGGGGCTGGAGCGGTGGCTCAGCGGTTTCGGTGCTTGCCTGGCAAGCACGAGGACCCGGGTTCTAACCCCAGCACCACGTACACAACTAAGTGTTGGAGCAACTAAGGCCATGTGAAAAACTAAATAAAGTTGTTTCTCTCTTTCTCTGTCTCTCTCACTATCCCTCTCTCTTAAAAAAAAAACCCACAAAATATAGATTTTCTCCTGCAATATCATTTTCCAATAGAGAAGAGACTTTAAGAAGTTAATTACTTCACCCCACACCCAGTTTTATTTTATTTAAGAAGGAAAAGTCTCTAAAGAAAGATATTTACCATACTCGGTAACCTAGATACACATTCTCAGGAAATACTAAATTAATCAACATGCAGCAATTTAAACCTATTTCCTTTCATTTTTCCCTCATTCAAGTAAGGGAACAGCTGTCCAGAAACTTTGTCATATGCTTGCAAACTATTCTTGTCACCTCTCAGCCTTCTTTAAGTTGCATACACATCTTTCCTTTCCTTATTGTTCATAGATATTACAGAAATGGTATTGGTTCACTTTTTCTAGGATGGGGATGCAACATGTAGACCTATCTTAGTAGGATCTAGCTGGGGAGTAGTTGATAATTTGCAGTCCTTACTTTTTTTTTTTTAGAGAGCGAAGGACAGAGAGAGAGATAGAGAGAGAGAGAGGGAATCAATTTTTATTGAGTTATTCACATGGCCTTAGTTTCTCAGACACTTAGTTGTGTACGTGGTGCTGGGGTTTGAACCTATGAACTTGGGCATGCCAGGCAAGCGCCATAACCACTGAGCCACCGCTCCAGCCCTACAGCCCTTACTTTTTGTATTCCTCTTATGTAGATGTTCAAATTAGACTCTTCTGCCTCAGCTTTGAGTGAGGTACTAATGTGATAGGTAATGAAGTCCACAGTAAGTGAAGACAAATTTGCTCATGAGATTTCCAAAGAAAATCCATGATGTTAGGATGCAGATCAAGATTTTGAAGAGAGTTAGATACCTCATACCATATACAAAAATTAACTCAAAATGGAACAGGACTTAAAACCAACAGTTAAAACTATAATACACTTAGAAGAAAGCACAGGGGAAAACTTTTGTGACATTAGATTTGGCAATGATTTCTTGGTTATAACATCAAAATCAGGCAACAAAAGAAAAAAATAAATAAGCTGAATTACATCACAATTTAAAACCTCTTATGTAACAAAGGACACTATCAATTGAATAAGAAAATCCATGGGATTAGAGAAAATATCTGCAAATCATAAATCTTTAGGGAATCACTATTCATAATAAAAACCCCCATAAACATTCCAATGAAAAACTGGCCAAAGAAGAACTGAGGATATAGTTCAGGGGTAATGGTAGAGTAGTTCCCTAGCATGCACGTGGCACTGGGTTCAATTCCCATTATGGCCTCTCCTCCTCCAAAAAAAATGCTGAGAGGGAAAACCATAATGTCATACCACTGTGTGTTTATTAAGATGGCTGTTATCAAAACCCCAGAAAACAAGTGTTATGAAGGCTTTAGATAAATTGGAACATTGTGTACTATTGGCAGAAAAGAAAATGGTGCAGCCTCTGTGGATGATAGCATGGCAATTCAAGTAATTTAATATATTTATAACAGTATTTATAGCCAAAAGGTGGAAGCAACCCAAATCTCCACAGCTGTGATGAATATATAAATAAAATGTGATGTATACACTTAATGGAATATTATTCAGCCTTAAAAAGGAAGGGAATCTCACACATGCTTCAACATGAATGAACCTTGATGTCATTATACTAAGTGAAGATGAAAGAGATCGAGAGATGGATGTTAGTGGTGGATGCACCACCATGTAAATGTGCTTAACAC
>PVKS010020821.1:0-36190 GCA_004027875.1 Aplodontia rufa
TTTTATTTAGTTTTTCACATGGCTTTCGTTGCTCTGACACTTCGTTGTGTACGTGGTGCCAGGGTTTGAACTCATATTCTCATGCATGCTGGGTAAACACCACAGCCACTCGGCCACCACAACAGCCCCCTCCTCTCCTTTTCTGTCGGTTTCCCTGCTATCAACCGACCGAGGAGGCAGATTGGAGCTTTATTTCCAGCTCATGGCGTTTCTTCCAGTCACCTTGGAGTAAAGTTTTCTTTTTGCAAAAAAAAAAAAAGCCGAAACAAAATTAAAAAAAACAAACAAACATGATTTTTGTATGCGCCTCAGGCAGTAAGTTATGCTTTCTGATTATGGTTTATATTGGTAATGCAAATCTGAACAAACAGTTCACTGCATCTCCAGGACTCTCATGCTTGGTAAAGCATTTAAATATTAAAGAAAGCCATTTGGACTTCAGCAAACCTAACTAGCTAAGAAAAATCACTCCAATCTAATAAAAAGGTGTTACATATGAATCACATCTGAACATGACCTAATTTTTAATTGAAATATCACAGCACTCAGGTTAGTTATCTGCTGGATTGAATGTCAGGCACATCCTTAATTTACTAAATCAGCTTTCACATGTGTAATTGAAGGAATCTCTCTGATAATGTATCTTCAAGGCAAGGGAATACTTTGACTTAATTAAAAAGAAAATGTCAGTTGATTATGTCTCAGAAAAAGTCTCCTTGCATATGGATTGAGTCAAATAATTAGCTCAGTGAGACTTTACTGTTGGTGAACATATTCATAATTTAGCCATGATGATCGTAATTGTGTAATTAAGCAATGTCAATTCAAGATATTTGCCCTGTTCAGAGAAAATTATGCTGATATGGACACAGTCTCTGGTCTTATTCTCCACTGTGACCTTAGGGAATTTTTCTAACTGATGCTTGCTTCAGTTTATTTTGATCTTAGATGAATAATTCATTAAGGGTCATATATTTGAAAGCAATTTTAACTCTCATGTTTTAATTTTTTGATTCTGTTTATATTAGTCATGCTCCGGGAGATAATTTGAGCTTCTCTGTTCTTCTTTTGGTCTAGCTAATAGTCAGCTTCCTGATTTGAGGCAAATATCTAATCTTGGAATTTTTCATCTATAAAGTATGAAGCTTGATCTGTAACACTTGGTAGAGTTCTTATATTTTGTGATTATTTGTTTTATTTAAAGATCATCTCTTGGGCTGGGGGTGTAATTCTGTGATAAAGGAGAGTTTGTGTAGCATCCAGGAGGCTCTGAGGTCAATCCACTACACTGCCAGAAAGGACAGAGAAAGAGAGAGAGAGAGATTTCTCTAGAAATTAAATCTTCTGAAATGGGAAGAGTACTAGGTGTCTGTCTAGAATAACCTTCTGGATTATGTTTACCTGTAGTTTTCTCTGAGCTCTTTCATCAATCTCTAAGATAAAACACTGATAGTGATTAAAAATTCCTCTGGACCACAGAAATGCAAATTGTGCCCCCAGAGATGCCGTCCATCATTACCTTTGGATAGTAACCTGTTTTACTTCTACTTGTAAATTTATTTCAACAATCCTAATTACTTATTTACAGAATTCTTTAAATACGCCTTTGAATCAGATATAGAATCCTATTGGTATCCTCATTAATTAACATGTTAAAATAAATCTTGGACATGTATTTATTTTATATTTATATTAGTCATAATTTTAGCCTTCAAAAATTAAAATTATCCTTGGGGCCACATGTGGTGGTGACACTCATGGAATTCCAACAACTCAGAAGTCTGATGCAGGTGGATCGCAAGTTGCAGGCCAGCCTTAGCAACGTAGTGAGACCCTGTCTCAAAATAAAAGTAAAAAGGGCTAGAGATGTGGCTCACTCGTTAGCATCTTTGGGTTCAATACTTGGTACCAGGGGGCTGGAGCGGTAGCTCAGTGGTTACCTCGCTTGCCCAGTGTGCGCATGTTCAAACCCCAGCAACCCAAGTACACAACTAAGTGTCGGAGCAACGAAAGCTATGTGAAAAACTCAATAAAAATTGATTCTCTCTGTCTCTCCCTCTCTCTCTCACTGTCCTTCTCTCCTTAAAAAAAAAAATACTTGGTACCAGAAAAAAAAAATGTTCTTGGACTACGGGTGTAGCTTATTGGTAGAACACTTGCCTAGAATGTGTGATGCTCTAGATTCAATTCCCAGCACCACATTTTAAAAAAATACATTCTTTAATTTACCCAAATCATTACTTATTTTGAGGATGAAATACAATGATGTAGATGAAGCACTTGGTATAGTGCCTGAGACACAATGATGATGATTATCATTCATATTTAGTCCACTGACCAAAGGACTCTTGAATCCAGTTAAAGTGTCATCTTTACAGCTGACTGGTGAGAATTTAAAATATCATCAAGGGGGCCTGAGGCAGTGGCTCAGTGGTTACAGTGCCTGCCTGGCATGCTCAGGGACTCGAGTTCAAACTCCAGCTCCACATACGCAACAAAGTGTTGGGGGAATGAAAGTCACATGAAAAATACTAAATAAAAATTCTTCTCTTTCTCTCTCTCTCTCCTATCTCTCTCTCTCTCTCTGTCCCCCTCTCTCTTTAAATAAAATAAAATACCATCAAGGGGTCCTAGAGCAGTGGCTCAGTGGTTATGGCACTTGCCTAGCATGCACGGGTATTCGAGATCAAACCCCAGCACCACATATACAACGAAGTGTCAGAGCAACGAAAGCCACATGAAAAACTAAACAAAATTGATTCTCTCTCTCTCTCTCTCTCTCTCTCACTGTCCCACTCTCTTTAAAATAAAACAAAACAAAAAATAACATCAAGGACGTGGGTGAGGTGTTTTCAAGGTGGTTAAGACTTCAGTGGACTTGAGGAAAGAATGTGAGGATCATCACATTACACATATTGGGGTATCAGGCTTTGATTTCACATTGAATTGTTCAGAAGGGCCAAACAGAGATTTAGTTGCCTTGTGGAATGCCCAGGGATGCCTACCCTCAGGGAAACAGCTGGTCAACCAAGAAGTGGAGTTAAAGAGAATCATCCCTTCCCAGCTCATAGTTCTGCCACCTACAGACATCGCCCACTTGCTGAAAATTAATTAAAAGCCTGACTTTTGGGCTGGAGCAGTGGCTCAGCAGTTGTGGCATTTCCTGGCAGTCGGGAGTATGCAAGTTCAAACCCCAGCACCACGTACACAATGAATTGTTGGAGCAGTGAAAGTCACATGAAAAACTAAACAAAATTGATTCTCTTTCTCTCTCTCATTGTCCGTCTCTCTTTAAAGAAAAAAAAAAATAGCATGGCTTTTGTTACCATGGAAGGAAAGGGCAAGTGAAAGAGTCAAAAATAAATGAGTCAGGGGCTTCGGGTGCAGCTGAGCGGTGGGGTGTGTGCTTAGAAAGCACAAAACCCTGGGCACGAACCCCAGCATGCTTACTGAATAAATAAACTAAAAACAAAAGTAAGGGGTTGAAATGAATTTACAATCGCCTGAATTTTTTTTTCTCCTGTCCCATTTTACCATCTCTGTAGATAAAGCTTGCGGTGCAGAGAAGTGACAGGTATTTTATTTTTGTTGTAGGTCTACTTCCCTGCATGGAGTAAGGCCCTCTGAGCTGACTAGGGTTAGACATACAGTTTGGATAAATAGAAAGTGTTCTCGATTGCAAGCTTGTTGCCCACCTCCATGGGTCTCCTGGGGACAAGACAGACGAAATAAGCCATTGAGAAGATTCGGCAAGAAGGGCGAAGGTGGCAATAGAAATGTCAGCAAAGAAATTCGCTCCTCTGTATCACAAAGAGCAAGCAAACAAATAAATTCAACCCACATTTGTTAAACGCTGTGCGTCAAGTGCTAGTTTAGCCGGAAAATTCTCTGCCCTTGTTAACGTTTACCTTGGGAGGGAGAGAGGAGCAGAGTAGGAAAGGCAGACAGGAAATAAAGCAGTAAATGATATGATGCTTTGAAAATGACGGGTGCTGTGGAGAAAAAATGAAAGTAACCTGCAGGACAATGGCCCAGGTCTGCAGTTTAAAGTAGCTTGGCCAGAGGTCACTTGGAGGAATTGTTTAAGCAAAGACTAAAAGGAGGAGAAAGAGCAAGCCCTGAGGACAGGGGATGGGGGGTGGGGAGAGGAGAAAGTTCCAGATAGAAGATGTTGACAGATAAACACCAACGCTTGGGGAATAAGGAGGAGGCCACATGGCCTCAGCAGAACGCACAAGGTCAAGAGAAGTGGACAAGGTCAGGGAGATAATGGGGTAAGGGCGAAGCCAGCTCTTTAGGGGCCTAGTGAGCCAAATAAGGTGTTGGATTTTCACTCAAGGTAGGGGGAGCTGCTGGCGAATTTTAAGCAATGGATTGATATGATCTGATGTAAATTTTATTTGTTTACTGTATATTGTATATTTGTTTATTGTACACTGTTTATGATGGTACTGGTGATGGAACCCAAGGCCTCACACATGCCAGGCAAGCACTCCACCACATTCCCAGCCCTTTAATATTTTATTTTGAGACTGGGTCTCACTAAGTTGCTTAGGGCCTTGCTAAATTGCTGAGGCTGGCCTTGAACTTGTGATCCTCCTGTGTCAGCCTCCTGAGCCACTGGGATTACAGGTGTGCACCACTCACTTGAATTTTAAAAGCATCATCAGGAAAAAACAAACAACAAATTAAAAAACCCTCACCCATTGCAATTAAAGTGCCAATCAGGGACTTCATGAATGGAAGTAGACAGAAAACTTCTACATCCTGCTGCTATGCCTCTCTGCTCCACCTTTTCATTCTCAAAAGCCAAATTGAAAAAAATCAGCAAAGGTTCCAGGGCCACACCCTCAATGCGGAGGAATAATAGGAAGTGAGAATGTAGTACGTTATGCGCTGTGGAAGTAGAGTCAAGAATTCAATGTCACTCTATCAAAGCAAACACAAGGTCCAGACAGAGCCCCTCAAATCTTTGCAAGAGCCTGATGACTATGCACATGCCCTACAGGGTGGGAGACGAAGAGAGAAGATGACCTGCAAGAGGCCAAGAGACCCCTTCCAGGAAAACACATTTCAGGAACAGAACAAAAAGGGATGAGATTCACCAACGGAAGCAATGTAAAAAAACAGGTTAGAAATAACAATGAACAAGTAGATACCACAGACAACTTATTTACTGACATAGACAAAAGACTGTGTTACCAAAAGCTCTGTCCTTGTCTCTAATGTCAGTGCGATAATTGACGGCATAGTTTTGGGTTTTTTTCCCCAGGGCTGAGGACAGAACTCAGGGCCTTGCGCTTGCTCGGCAAGTGCTCAGCCACTGAGCTAAATTACCAACCCCTTGATAGCATAGTTTTGAGAAAAAGGAAAAAGAAGTTTCACTGCTTTGCTAGCAACGGAGACACACATGGGCTCCTGTCCCAGAGACTGTGATTTTGCCCATCAAGGGGAACAGGGGGTTCCAAAGGCCACATTCCACACGTTCTCTATCAAAGTTGCAATTCTCTTGTTAATTTGGGAGTAGTCATTTCTGAGATCTTCAGGGGTCATCCCTCAAGTCTGAGTGACTTGGCTCCTCGGTGGGTGTGTGCTCAGGGACAGATAACTGTGCCTGGGTTGGGGAAGAAAGGTAATCTATTTTCTCCAAGATTAGGGAGGGGCAGGGGATTAGAGAGGATGAGAAAGGTAAATCGCAGTGGCAGAGAAGCAAGGGCTATATTCTGAGCTTAAAGTGACCGATGTTACAACTGGATAATCACAAAGGATGCATAGAAAGCATAGAAGGGGGATAAAGCAGTCAGTGAAGCAAGTTACAGAGCACAGATGAAGAAAATCCTATAAAAACAGGGATCCATCAGATGATCCTGAAAAAGTATTTAAAACATATAATGCAAGAGACTTCTATACACAAAGAAGAAAATTGCCTACATTTAAAAGAATACACAGTTTTATCCAGGAAAGTTTGAAGAAGAATACTCAAATCCAGTATGACTCCTGAATCTCAATGGCAGCAGAGTGTTCCAGGCTTCAGGGTAGAAAAAGCTGATTGCCACCAATGTGGGAGAAATAAGATTGGCGTGAGACTTTTTCTCTTCTTAAACTCAGGGCCTTGTGAGTACTAGGCAAGCGATCCACCACTGAGCTCTCCCACATCCTCCAGCTCCGTAGACTGCTTTTTCTTTTTTCTTCTTTTTTATTCTAGAAACATGGTCTTGCAATTAGGAGGGGTTCATTATCAAACAATCAAGAACAGCAGCGTAATGACAGAACACGACAATACTTGTGCCACACCATGGTTCCCCCTGTTTGAGTTCCCCATGGCTCTATGTTTCACTCTACTTAAGCCCCAAGTTAATTGGACTTCTCCTGGAAGTCAGAGGTTCCCCTCAGGTTAGATCCCCCCATACTACCTCCCTCTGGTCTCCTTGATATCCTTCCTATTCCCTTCCCCACTCCCTATGCCCCTCCCTACGTCCCCCAGGAACCTAAACACAGTTCCCCAAGATCATGTAAGAATTCATACATGCTGAGGTAATTGTTAGGTAATCCATCTAAAGAACTGTTTCCATTTGTATTCTAGCTTCCGCAAATGAGATAAAACATTTGGCCCTTGAGCCTCTGAGTCTGGGATACTTCATTTAGCAAAATTTTTTCCATCTCCATCCATTGGCTGCAAATGCCATAATATGGTTTTCTCTAATGGCCGAGTAGTATTCCATTGTATACATGCACCAAAGTTTTTGGATCCATTCATCAAATGAGGGGCATCTGGGTTGGTTCCATAATTTAGCTATAGTATATTTAGCTGCTATAAACAATGATGAAGCTGTATTTCTATAGTAAGCCAATTCTAGCTCTTTTGGGAAGATATTCAGGAGTGGGATCAGCTCATAGATTTCTTTTTTTTTTCAAGAGAGAAGGACAGTGAGAGAGAGAGAGAGAGAGAGAGAATTAACCTTTATTGAGTTTTTCACATGGCTTTCGTTGCTCTGACACTTAGTTGTGTTCGTGGGTTCTGGGGTTTGAACCCATGTACTTGCATATGCAGGGCAAGCACCGTAACCTCTGAGCCACGGCTCCAGCCCCCCTGCATGGCTTTCTTTATACTGGATCTCAGAGTGTCCAGAGATAATGAAGCAAAGTCCACCAACATGCTATTCAAAGTGGGGTTCACAGACAGGTTGCTAGAAGTGCAGAATCTCGGGCCCAATGTCAGACCTACGGAATCTATTTTTGATTTTGTTTTGAGACAGGGTCTTGCCATGTTGCCCAGGCTGGTCTCAAACTCCTGGACTCCAGCCATCCTCCTGCCTCAGCCTTGGGAGTAGCTGGGACTACAGGTTCCTGCCACCAGGCCCAGCTAACCTCCATATTTAACAAGTCTTGCGGTCAGGTCTATGCTTATTGAAGTTCGGATATCTACATAACAGTTATGGAAAGAAGCTGTGGCCAGAAATATACCGTATACTGCAGTTGCTGTGTCATCCTATTTATAAGGTCATCTCTCTCTCTTTTTTTAAATTTTTTATTGAGTTTTTCACATGGCTTTCGTTGCTCTGACACTTAGTTGTGCACGTGGGTGCTGGGGTTTGAACCCGTGTACTTGTGCATGCCAGGCAAGCGCCGTAACCACCGAGCCACCGCTCCAGCCCCATAAGGTCGTATCTCAAACATGAAACAACTTCAGGAATCAGACCCATGACTTCTTCTGAGTGATTGACAACAATATCAAAATGTTACCAAAAAGAATCCAGGAGCAAAAATGCTGGAACTGAAAGTATGGTGTTAACTTTGAACCCATCTGAACACAGAGCAACACAGCCGTGAGAAAAATAAAGAAATGAATGTGAATTTAATAACCTATATCATCCAGTGGGAGAAGAATATTCCATTCTTTAACAAAAGACAGTCCATGAATCTGCCCCAAATTGAAATGTTCTGTTTTAAAACAACAGAATCATCTAACATATGTGAGGCCTTGAACCCAAGTACTTCGAACAAGCAAAACACCCTAAAATACAAAGGAACAAAAAAACCCAAACAGAATGACTCAAATATCTTAATGCTTTTGTTTATACTTGTGACTTTCTTTTTTAAGCTAACCTTACAGATGTATTTTAGGAAATGAGTTCTTCTGTGGTAAAAAGACAATTTCAACAATTTTTTCAATTCCATTTTCTTTAATTTTTCTTATACCGAATTAAAGAAAATTTAGCATTTTAAATGACAATAGTATTTATAGTTTATCATTTTTTTCAAAGGTGTTTTATCTTTATCTTTATTGACCCATCACTAATCTTTTATCTGGACATAAGGAAAAAAAAATTTGCATGTGCATTAATGTATCTCCAATGGTGTTTAACTTTGACAACACGAGTATTTAAATATTCACATTTTCATATTGCTTCCTTGTTTAAATTACTTCAAAAGAGCATGTGTAATTGTAAAAATACAGCAAAACAAACAGGACAGGATATAAATACTTAATTCTAGGTGGTAGAAATAAAGTTCATTTTTTTTTTACTTTGGAATTTTATGTATTTTCTATTTTTTCAAAAATTTTAAAAATAAGCTTTAGGTTAGAATTCCAAAGACATTTTCTGCCTGAAGAATATATTTGCTAGGGACTGGAGTGATGGCTCAGCAGTTGAACCCTTGCCTGGCATGTGTGAGAAAACAGGTTTGAACCCCAGCACCAAGTACACAACTAAGTGTTGGCAAAACAAAAACCAGATGAAAAAATAAATAAAATTGATTCTCTCTCTCTATCAAAAAAACAAAAAGGACTATTGTTGCTCAATCCTCATATTCGGAGTTCAGTTTCATGGCCTTAAAGAGAGAAATGCATAGCAGAAATCAAGGACCAAAGTACACATAGAAACAAACTTCCCTTCCTATATCAGCTGAGACTTTCGGAAGAATGCATTCTCAGGAAAAAGAAAACAAATCTATACTGACTTTCCCAGTACTCCATTCTTAGGGTTGCCTTGGCATGCAAGAGAAGTAAATGGAATGGGGATAAAATTACTATTCTTGATAAGACAAGGCCATAGACCAGAGGTTCCACACTCTGGGTATGCACAGCCAGGATAGGCCAGGGATCTCATGAACTTGATTCGAAGTGGTCCCATGTGTGAATGCACATGTCTCAGGAAGAGGCCATCATCACCATAGGCATTAGATAACCCCCAAGAAAGCTTTTCAAGGACAATGACCCACACTTTACCAATGATAACCAATTTTTTTAAGAATATAACATGCATGCACACATACCCAAGATGCTCCTACATTCTCTGGAACATTGCATGGAAATATGCACCATATACCGCCACAAGAACATTCACAGCATCATTATTCCTAAGTTCCCAAATCTGGAAAAAATCCAACTATCAATAATAGAATGAGTAAATAAATCAGATAGATCCATAAAAGGAATATTATAAAGCAATCAAAATGAATTGCTGTCAGGCTTGCTAACATGCAAACAAAAGCAAGATACATAAAAGAAGACATGATTTAATTATGATTTAATATACATAGCATACAATGAGGTAAAACCCAATAGTTCTGTTTAGACTGTTCAAGATATAAAGAAAACCAAAGAAGCGATTTCTGTAAAAGTAACCATGTCAGGATAGTGAATACTTATGTAGAGAAAGAAGGGTTGAAATCATATATCATGGATTATAGGCCTCAAAGTGAGAGCAATGTTTTATTTCCTGATGTGGGATGGTGGTTGTTATTCATAAGAATTTATACAGTTGTCTGTAAGCATTGAACACACATTTCTGTGTGTTCATTCAATTTTCTTTTTGAATTTAAATAATGTGATCTAAAGAATTTGTCCTAGAGTGTGGTTCAACTTTTGACCATTTTTCACATAACTATCTGGTTATCACCATACTCCTTACTTAATAGTCAGTCCTTTCCCCACTAGCTTGAAATGTGCTTTCTGCTTCTGTATATAAACATGACGGGCAACTGGCTCTCAGGCTAGATTCGATATTCTGCTTCTCTGGCCTGTCTACTCAGGCACCAATGCCAGCCAAGATGGTTGAAGTCGAGACATTTTCAAGCCTAGATTCTCAACCTCAGCACTACTGATATATTGAATTGGGTAATTGTTGCTGAGGGTTGTTCTGGGCAATATAGGATGCTAAGTGTGATCCCTGGCTTCTACACTCTAGATTCTAGCTGTATCTCCTACTTCTGCTCCTCCCCCTCATTCTGGCTGTGACAATCAAAAATACCTCCTGGGTTGGGCTGGAGTGGTGGCTCAACCATTGTGGTGTTTGCCTGGGCATGCATGAGGACCCAAGTTCAAACCCTAGTATCACATACACAGCTAAGTGTCAGAGCAATGATAACCAAACACTAAAGACTAAATGAAAATTGATTCTTTCTTTCTCTCTCTCTGACTATTGCCTCTCTCTCTCTTTAAAATAAATAAATAAATAAATAAATAAATAAATAAATAAAAAGTCCTCCTGGGGACAAAAGAGTTCCCAGCTGAAAATCCTTGCATTGGAGTGTATTTCAATATCTAGTGATGCTATCTCCCCTCATTGCCTTCCTTTGCCTTCTTGTTTGATGTCTCTGAAATGCATTTTATAAGCCACACATCTAATTCTAGAAGAAAATATAATAACACTTTTATTGGGATTGCATTATCTTTATAAAGTAATGAAAGCAAAGCTTCCTTATGATGTTGAAGATTCTTATCCAAGAACATGAAAATACTTATTTACTCAAGTTTACCCGTGTACAATTTAGGAATGTATTATAATTATTCTCCTATGAGATTTAGATATTTATTGATTGGTCAATATATGAAAGCTATTTTTTTTTTTCAGGACTGAGGACTGAACTTGGGGCCTTGTGCATGTTAGGCGAGCACTCTGCCACTGAGCTAAATCCCCAACCCTGAAAGCTATTGATTTTTATAACTGAATACTTTATTTTGTTTATAGTTTTTCCATTCATCATTTTGGGTTTTCAAGTTATTCATGTCATATGTAAATATCATCATCCAACCTAAGTTTGTTTTATGAAGAAAATGTTCAGTATCTACATCATCCAATATGGTAACCACTACCTCGACACATTTCTTAGTACTTGGGATGTGACCAAGGAACTGAACTTTAGAACTTGAATTTTAGTTAATTAAATTTAGTAACTACACATGGATGCTGGCAATGTTTTTGGTTAGCACAGGCCCATGGAGATAGCTTTACCTCTTGCCTTTCAATCCTGATGTCTTTGATTGTTAAAGCTAATCTATTTGCAGTGGCTAATATTTCCCAACAATAGTAAGATAGAGTAGTGATGTACAAGCATTATTACATTGTTCTGACTTTCATGGGAAAGCTTGTTTGTCCATTAAATAAGATTGTGTGTGTGTGTGTCCACATATGTACTTACAAACACACTGTTAAGGAAGCATCTGTAAATTAATATTTGAGAATTTTTAGAAAGGTGTTAAATATCTTTTTCTATCTACAAAGATGATGATTTCACTTTCCTCTTTATCCCTATAAATATGATAAATTAAATTATGGATTCCTCACCATGGAGCTGAATGTAGTTTGTTTACTGAAACAAAGTAAATTTATTGGATTGTCTAATGGAAACTTATATGGTATGTGATGTTGAAAATAAGAGTTAGTGATCTTTTAATCCACCTCTTCTTTTTCTCTTTCAGTTGCCCAGTTTCTGATTTAAAGTTCTTTTCATTCCAGTTAGGACCACGGAGAAATTCAGCAAGCTTATTCTGTTTTTTACATAAAGTCTCAATTCTTCCCCATTTACACAATTGTACTGTAGACAGTACAGATTATTTTCCCTTGTAACTGGTCTTGATTCTAGTCTTATTGCTTGCAAGGAGCTTACTCTAACACAGGCTAAAAACGATTCCACCTGTCTATCTTCAGATTCAATGATCATTCAGTAATTGAAGCCATCCAATAAATTTTATATTTGTCCATATTGCTTTATATTATGTTAATGTGAATTTGCATACTGTAGCTTTATTTTTAAAATCTATTTGTTTCTCTTTTCAGTTTGTCCTTGGTTTCCTAGTTCTTTTATTTACCATTTTCGGGGTGATAGGTAGGAGCTAGGACTTGTCCCCAGGGCCTCACTGAGCTACACTCTTAGCCCTCTAGTTCCTTGAGCTACATCATTAGGTTGTTTACTGAGATCTTTCTGGTTTTGAATGAAGGCACTTAGTTGATATAAACTTCTCTCTTGTGATTATTTCTGCTATGTGCAATAGGTTTTGATATATTGTGTTATTTTCATTTGCTTCAAGAAATTTTCACATTTCCCTTTGTTTTCATCATTGGACCATCTGTCATGCAAAAGAATGTGGTTTAATTTCCATGTGATTTGTACACCTTCTAAAGTTCTTCTGCTTCTTGGATTCCAGGTTTGTTCCATTGTGGTCAGGAGTGGTGCGTTTTATGATTTTAAGCTCTTTGAGTTTTCTGTGGCTCATGTCCCTGCATTGATACTCTTGCATCTGGCAGATTATGTGCCTTTACCAAGTCTATGGGGTGGCTTTCAGGATAAGACTTTCTTTTGGTGACATGTATCGGCCGGATAAATGGTGCTGGCTTTGGTCCTAAGTGGGTACTTAGTGTGGCAGTTCTCATCATTGCTGTTGTCTGCTGCATCTTAGCAGCCAGCTCGCAGGTGTGGTGGGACAGTACCACCAGCTGGGAGCTGGTGGTATACCAGCTCTATACTACAGCTCTCCTGTGGGATAGATTCACCTGCAGTTCTGGACCTCTCTGTAGGTGTGGGGTGTCCATCTGTCATATAGGTAGGGCTGCCCCAGTGGGCCCAAGTGGATTGGTGCATCATGTCTGGCAGTGAGACAGGATTCTGGTCAGTGTTCAGGGCCAATGGGGGCTGGGTTACACCTGTGAGCCCAGATGGTGAGCATCTCAGTGTCCAAGGGCTTTGTGGGAGACTGTGAGGCTTCAGGGTGCTAATGTTCTAGGGCAGCTGTCCATCTGCTTTCCAGGGCCTTAGCAGGCCTGGTTTCTGAGAGCAGGCTGCTCAGCTGCTTCTTGGGACCATGCGAGGATGGGTAGGACCACCAGGCTTCTTTCCAAGCATCAGTTGACCAAGCTATTGAGGGAAGGCTGCTTGGCTGCTTCCTGGGGCCATAGGGTGGGGTCAGACAGGTGGGTCTTCCTGACTGCTTCCCCTGGCTTCTGGGGGCAAGACTGTTAATAATGATCTCCCAGCCATCTCCCAAGACAATGTGAGTGTGGGTGAAGGTAACCAATTGCTTCCTGGGGCCTCAGTGGGCCAAGACACTCCGGGCTAGCTGTGTGGCTGCTTCTTAGGGCCCAGACTGGATGAGCAGGGCCACCTGACTGATTCTTGGAGACTCTTCAGGCTGAGGTGCTCTGAGTGGGCTGCTCTGGTGCTTCCTAGGGGGACAGGAGGGATGCAGGGGTCATGTGGCTGGTTTACAGGACCTCAGGTAGGAGGGGTTCTCAACATGGAGCTGTGCAGCAGTGCCTTGGAGGAGGGGCACAATGCCAATTGGGCTCTTTTTTCAAGGCAATGCACCATGGTGGTGGAGGTCACCCAGAGCTGCCTAAATCCCTCTCAGGGACTGTGAGTGCCACAGTCTTCTCCAGCAGCAAGTGCTTCAGGTGTCCCTGATGTGGGGAGCACTAGGAGACCATTAAAGGCTTCCTGTTTACCCTCTTCCCTCTGAGCAAAGTCTCTCTTCGTTCAGGGTTGCTCTCAAGCCATGGTGCCTAGATTATGTGTGCTTAGTTCTCATCTTTCTGAGGCCTCTGTGAAGCTCCATGCCTCCTAGTGTCTCTGCCACATCCACATTATACCCTTACACCCTGGTGCTGGGTCTCCAACGCCCCAGGGAAATACCTGTTTTTGCTATTTTCCCCTTTGTTTTGGCATTTTGTTGTAGGAGGGAGTGAGCCAGGCACTTTTAGTCAGCCATCTGATGGACACCACTCTTTGAAATTTATAATTATGATATTTGTTTTATATAAAGAAAGAACGATCCATGTATCTAGAAAGAATTAAATGACTTGATGTTTCAGTCAGCTTTCTTTGGTTGCGGTGACTAAAACACCTGACAACAGGTTTTAGGAAGAAAAGTTCTTTTGGGGGTTCACGATTCCACAGAAGGCCAGCTCCATTCCTCAAGGCTCAAGGTGAGGCTGAACATGATGGTAGCAGAGTGTGGCAGAGGAAGTGGCTCACATGATGCTAAGGAGCAGAGAACAAATAAACTCAATTTACCAGATACACGCCCCAAAGGCACGCCCCAATAACCACACCCTGCCTGCCTTCAGTTACCACCCAGTTAATCCCCATCGGAGGATTAATTCACTGATTGGGTTAAGGCTCTCACAACCCAATCATTTAATCTCTCAGACTTCTTGCTTTGTCTCACACATGAGCTTTTGGGGGACACTACACATCCAAACCATAACACTTGGATAGCATCACATAAATAATAAAATAGAACATAATAATGTTCTTTTATGCACTAAATATATATGCATATTAAACATATCACATTATCTAAGAGCAGTTTAATTTTGCATTTGTTTCTTTCAAAGAAGGAAAACCACTAAAAAAATACTGAAATTTTTAAAAATGGGAAAACCTATCTTATTTAGATGAACTTTAGACCAGAAATATTTTCCTTAGACCAAAAGTATTTTCTTTTGAATATCATCTTCCAGTCTTTTTCCATTTTTGCCAATCTTTTTGCGTAATTGCAAGAAACCAAGGTTAACTTTTACTGAAAAATTAAATATGCAATAGAAATTGGGTATAATTAAGGAATTCAGTTACAAGAAATTTAATTGGTTTGCATTTTCACTTAAAATGAAATATGTAATACCCAGGGGGATTTTCAAAGTCTTGTCAGCTGCTTCTTGGAATTTTCCTTCAGGAATTGCTGACGCTGGTCTTTCAGCTACTCTGTCTTTATGAAAGTACATTAAGTGATTAAATACCAAGCCACAGTACACCTGGACAAGCTGACATATTGAACTCAATGTTATCATCAGCTGGTTCATTAATCTTAATGTGCTTAAAGTACTACAACTGAAAATTTCCCAGTCAAATAAATTTATATTTATAAATTTATATATATTTACAAATATATAATTATATATATTTACAAATTTATATATAAATATATTTGGGCAATTTTCAATTGTGTATACACACATACACATACATGTACACATATGAGTTTGGAGTGAAAAATTATCCTCAATTTAAATGTAAATGCCTTGGGAATGATCTAGATAAATAGCACAGAGGCAGCAATATGTGAACTTTGACTTTGGAAAGAACTGGAAAGAACTGGGTTCAGATCTTGAGTCCTCCACATGCTAACTGGTAAAGGTGGTGAAACTTCTCTAAGCATAAGCTTCATTATCCTTCAATGGTGAAGATAGAAATTGTTTCATAGAGCTTTTGAGAAGCTTAGAAGATTAGCACAACACATGTTAGATCTTCTATTACTCAATTATTGGATAGAATATAGATTGAAATATTTATTTGAATGCTAAATTATTCAATTGTTGAATAAATATTCAGAGAGTTAGTCATATAGAGATAATAGTCTATAAAACGTCATGCTGATTCAACTGTCCTCACTCTGTTCACCTGAGTCTTGGTGGTAACCATCACTCTGGCCTACCTGATTGTGGTCTCTATCTTTAAAAAAATTTGAAAGGGGAAATTCAACCCACAACTTTAACAAGATAATAGGAATTCATAGTTCTAAATCATGAAACTGTATATGGTTTACTTAACATTTAATATAAACATATGTGTAATAAATACAATTAATGTGTACTCATAGTATAGTGTGGTCCAGAACGTAATTCCAGTCTTTCTCAGATTAAGTTTCAGGTAGTTGATCTGGTACCTATCCTTTTCTTTCACTATCCAGGCTCTGGGACTGTCCTATTTCATTGATCTGTCATAGGATTGTTACTTCTTTGCTTTAGGAATGTGAATCTCAGGCTGATTGAAAGTTCACACATGGTCTTGGCTGGTGGTATGTATATTTTGACCCTTTTCAATAGGTTCATTCTGTTTCAGGTGATCTGACGCAGTTGTGTATTTTTCGGGGTTCTTCAGAGAAACAGAACTATCTATG
Source organism: Aplodontia rufa (assembly GCA_004027875.1). Taxonomy (NCBI): domain Eukaryota; kingdom Metazoa; phylum Chordata; class Mammalia; order Rodentia; family Aplodontiidae; genus Aplodontia; species Aplodontia rufa. Next base: position 16,178 of record PVKS010020821.1, read on the forward strand.
TCCATAGACACATAGGTACACAGAAAGGGATTGATTATGATGTATTAGCTCAAGTGTTTATGAAGCCTTAGAAATCCCAGTCTTCTGTCTGCATTAAGAGGCCCAGGAAGCCAGAGGCACAGTCTAGTCTAAAACCAAAGGCCCGAGAACCACAGGGCTGAAGGTACAAGTCCTGATCCACATCCAGAGATCTGAGAACCAGGAGTGCAGATGTCCAAGGGAAGAAGTTGGTGTCCTGGTTTAACCAGAAAGCAAGTTCACCGTTCCTACAACATTTTGTTCTATTCAGATCCTCAAGAGATTGGATGATGTCCCCCCCACTTTGATAAGGACTGATCTACTCTGCTCAAGTCTACCAACTCAAATGCTAATGTTTTCTGGAAACACTCTCAAAGAACATTCAGAAATAATGTTTTACTCGGTATCTAGTTATCCCTTAGCCAAATCAAGCTGACACATAAAATTAACCATGAGGCATTGCCTTTGGACTTTGATTTGATAATTCACCCAGCTGGAAGGTGACACCAGCAGCCTTCTACAGAAGTTATTCCATTTCATCTGAAACTTGAGACATGGCAGGTAGATCATTCAGTGGGGAGAGCATTGCAAGAGCAAGGAAAGACAATAAGAGTCCAGAGCACATTTATTCTCACCAGTTCACTAAGAAGGAAAATCTCCCTGCAGGAGAATAGCAATGGGTATTCCAGACAGGAAGACAACAGACTAGAACTGGGTAGCAAGAAAGGATACCCTAAATAGCATCCCTTTGCTACCTTCACTTCCTGTGCAATCCCTGAACTTCACAAATCTCTTCTATCCCACTGTCCTACAGCCACACATTCTTCTCTTAAGGCATGCATCTCATTTATTTATACTCGTGTGTCCTTGAACAACCCACAGGATCCATTAAGACAGGGACCATAGTGTGCTCATTTTTGTAGGCTTGGTGTCTATCTGGATGTCTAGCAGGAAGCAAGTACTCAATAAATTCATTATTGCATTAGTTCAATGTAGATGTGGAGTGCTTACTGTCTCCTTAAAACTACCATCTGCACTTAGTATAAGACAATGAACGTAACAGAAAAATCCCTGCCCTCATGGAGTCTGCACACTAATTCATAGAGAAATGATAAATAGACAAGTAAATACCTATTAAATAGATAAAGGGGTAAATTTTTCATATGCCAGACAGTGATAAGGATGATGATAAAAAACATAACAGGGGAGGAACGTCAGGTGCAATTTAAAATAGAGCGGTGAGATAAAGTCTCACTGTGAGGATCACGTTAGAAATAGACCTGAAAAATGAGGGAGGAAGGTCTGTGGAGATCTGGGGAGAGAAGGTCATAGGTAGAAAGAGTGGACAGGGAAAAGCCTTGAAATTGTACTGTGCCAGGTTTTCAAGGAACACAAAGAGGCTAGTGAGGCTGGAACAGTGCCCCCAGGAAGGCTACCTTTGGGATATTACAATGACTTCAGCTTTCACTTTGAGTGGAGGTGAAGCCAGAGGAGGATTTGGAGCAGAGAAATGATATGATCCAACTGATGAATTAAACATGAATTTGGCAGTTGTTGAGAACAGTCAGAATAAGGCCATGTGTTCTAGACAAGAGAAGAGGTGCCTGGGCCCATGTGCTATCAGTCAGTTTAGAGAGAAGTACTGGCTACTTTATGGAGTTTGAAGGAGATCTCACAGGATTTGCTTTTAGTTACATGGGGGTAGGAGAGATTGAGAGGTGTTTAGGTTGTCTCCTAAGCCAGGCGTGGTGGCGCACACCTGTAATCCCAGCAGCTCTGGGGACTGAGGCAGGAGGATCATGAGTTCAAAGCCAGTTTCAGCAACTTAGCAAGGCCCTAAGCAACTTAGTGAGACCGTGTCTCAAAATAAAATATAAAAAGGGCTGGGGAATGTAGCTCAGTGGTTAAGCACCCCAGGGGTTCAATCCCTGGCACCAAAACAAACAAACAAACAAAAAACTGGAAAGTCTCCTAAGTGTAGCACAAGCAACGGGAAAACTGGAGTAGCTATTTACTGAGACACCCTGGGTGACCACTTAATTCATTGTCCAAACTAGGAGACTGTTAAGAATGAAGCGATGTGGTACACTTGGGAAAGCCTGTGTAAACTGCGCTCTCTTAGACAGCTCTTTGCTCTAGGGCTGTGGTTCTCTCAATCAGGGATGATTTTGCACCCAAAGGGACATTTGGCAATTATCTGAGGACATTTTTTTCATTGTCATAACTGAGAGCTGTGGCTGGAATCCTGTAAGTAGAAGGCTAGGAGGCCAGGATGCAGAGGACAGTTCCCGAAAACAAAGGATTATTTAGTTCAAAATGTCAATAGTGCTGAGGTTGGGAAACCTTGCTGTAGAGCTGAGAAAATGAATAGGAAGACCAGGTTTGCAGAAATGAATGAGAGGAAAATCATTATAATTGAAGAGGTAAATTATGAGGATGCGTATTCTTTATTCACTGATATTCTCTGCTCAGCCTACTTCCAAAAATATATAAAACGATCTTTACCAAAAAGGCATATACTCAAACAGAGCAAAGTATTGATTAAGCAATAAGACAATTGAGAGGATCTATAGAGTTCATTAGACTGAAGATTACAATGGGGATTTCCCTGAACACTCATTCATGTCTTAGTTATCTTTTCTTTTTTTTAATTTAGTAAAAATCATGCTATGTGAAATTTACCATCTTAACCATTTTAAACTGTGCAATAGTGCTACGAATATGCACATTATTGTATAATGGATCTGTAGAAATTTTGCATCTTCCAGAATTGAAACTCTATACCCATTGAAACAATTTCCCTTTTTTCCTACTCCTAATTCATGGAAACCACTATTCTACTTTGTTTCTAAGATTCTGGCTACTTAAGATTCCTCATAGAAGAAAATGCTCTCTACATTACTAGCAATCAGAGAAATGCAAATCAAAACTTCACTGAGATTCCACCTCACTCCTATCAGAGTGGCAAAAATGATGAATATGAACAATGACAGATGCTGGAGGGGCTGTGGGAAGAGAGGAACACTGTCACACTGTTGGCGAAACTTCAAGTTTATATAGCCACGCTGGAAAGCAGTGTAGAGACTTCCTCAAAAAACCAGGGCTGGAACCACCTTATAACCAGCTCTCCCACTCCTGGGTGTTTTCCCAAAAGAGCTAGAATCAGCATATTGCAGAGATACAGCTTCATCAATGTTATAGCAGCTCAATTTACTATAGCTAAACTATGGAACCAATCCAGACGCCCCTCACTGGACAAGCGGATTTAAAAACTGTGGTACATATACACGGTGGAATTCTACCCTGCTATTAGAGAGAACCATACCATGGCATTTGCAGCCAAATGGATGGAGAAGGAAAAAAATTATGCTGAGTGAAATATCCCAAACTCGGAGACTTATGGGCCAAATGTTTTCTTTCATATGTGGAAGCTAGAATACAATCAGAAACTGACTGATAGTTGGCTAAACTAATAATAACCTCAGCATGGGTGAATTTTTACAGGAGCAGGAGGAACCATGGCTATGATGCTAGGGGATGAAGGGAGCAGGGCAGGAAAGGGGGGTGGGAATAGGAGGGACATCAAGGCAGCTGGAGGGAGAGAGTAGGGGGATTATCAACCCAGTGGGGAACCTGCGACTTCCATGGGAAGCCCAACTAACATGGGGGTAAAACAGGGGAATCATGGGATGGAGGAACTCAAAGAGGGGAGATCATGAACTGGCGTCAGCCTTGGCTTACTCTGTCAATATCCATGTGTTCATGAATGTGTGGCAATGGTTCCCTCCTGTATGTAAGACTATGTTGAACGAATAAAAAAACCAAAGATTTCTCAAAAAATGGAATCAATCACGCAATGTGAGCCTTTTGCAAATGGCTCATTTCAAGTAATGCAATGTCCCTAAGGTTTGTCAATGTTGGAGCACACAACAGAATTTCCATCTTTTTAAAGACTGAAAAAATTTCACTGTATGTAAACAGCACATTTTCTTTATTCATTTGTCTGCAGATATGATTATTTAGATCTCTTGACTATTGTGAATGAATTGGCAATAAATATGGATATGCAAGTATTTCTTTGAGATCCTGTTTTCTATTCTCTTAGATACACACCCAGAAGTATGATTGATGGATCATTTGACAATTCTATTTTTAATTTTATTTTTTATAATTGCTATACCTTTTTACATGCCTACCAAGAGAATATAAGGAATTCAATTTCTCTATATACGCCACAACATTTTGTTCAGTTCTTCATCTTCTTTTTTTTTATAGTGACCACCTAAAGATTGTGAGGTTCTATCTCACTGTGGTTTTGTTTTGGTTTATATCAGTTATCTCTTCTTTAACCAGAGACTCTATTTAGCTAAATCATTGGGGTTAATAGCTTCTTGGGTTCCCAATATATATATATATATTTTTTTTTTCTTAAAGAGAGAGAGAGTGAGAGAGAAAGTTTTCTTTCTTTCTTTTTTGACGCTTAGTTTCGTATGCAGTGCTGGGGTTCAAATCTGGGCCCTCATGTGTGCCAGACAAGCACTCCACCACTGAGTCACTGCTCCAGCCCTCCAAATTATATTTAAAAAGAAAATTAGAATGAAATTTTAACGCATTTTTTTTCAATGCTGGGAATTGAACTCAGAGCTTTGTGCATGCCAGGTAAATGCTGTAGCACTGAATTACAATCCCAGTCCCTGAATTCATTTTTAAGAAAAATGATTGCTGTTCTTACCACCCATTTAAATACGATAAGCTGACACTGATTTTGCAATCAAAGTTCTTCCTACCCATGACAGGTAGGAAAACCTCACAAAAAGAATGAGCTCATCAAATGATTTGCCTAAACTCATGCTTATGCCCACTGTATCTCCCTCCAAAACCGAATGAATGAATGAGTGAGTGAGTGAATAAACAAATTCAAACGTCCTTTAAAATTTATGGTGGAACGCAAGAGGCTGATTGCCAGATCTCTGCAGCTACCCTTTTCCTCTTCATCTGTTCAAATCATCTGTGAAGTTAGGATGAACTCTTGCATTAGTTGACTTTCTAGTCCCCATTCTGATCCTTGAATTTTTATTCTCCTTTCCCTTCTTTCCTGCAACCAAATCTAGCCATTGAATGAGACAACTCCAACAGCTGGATATTTCTGATGAGATGTTGGTCTTTTAGCAGCTCGAATCCAAAAGTGGCGTGCCCACTAGTAACTAATGAAGGAAATGATTAAAATCTGTAAAACTAACCCTAATTTTCTGCCCCCCCCCCCCGACTAACAGAAAAGGCTTATTCATTCTAACACTTTCCTGTCTCGATTGCACTCTGCGATCTTCTAATGAGTTCACAATGAGGGAAGAAGCACTTTTCTGCTTGTGTTTACACAGAGCATGTACTCAGGAGAGTTTTTTTTTTGGTAGAAATTCTATCAAGTCTTAGAGTTGCACCGTCCCCTCTCTCTGTTTACACGCAGGCACACGAGTGCATTTATGGCCATTACATAACACGGTACTGGGCAAGCGTAGAGTGTTTCCACATGCAGAATTCTGCCCTGGGTGTGGAATGTGCTAGAAACAAGTTTAGGCAGGACTGTACCCCCAAAGGTAGGGGAACTTCAGGGAAAGTTCTTGGAGACAGAGCAATCAGCCATCCTCTGTGTTCTGTTCATGCAGGTTTGTTTTCATGAAGAGGAAGGAAAGCTGCAAAACAGAAGCCCTTGCAAGACCTGGCTCTCCATATTTGGTTATTTGTCAGGTGGCTCTGAACATTTTAAACGTGAACACTATTTTGACATCTGTGATGCGGGAAGGAGTTCTCCTGCATGACACTGCTGGTTTAAGTAAAGCTCAATGGACACCGTGTAAACATTCAAGGAGAAAAGCAGAGAGAGCAAAGATCCCGAGCTACTTTTGAACTTTGGAATCTCCTGTGTGGCTGGCTGCATGCTTGAATGGCATGGGTAAAATCACACAAGGGGTCCGAATGTGTGACGTTCCTCCTCTCAGCCCTACGCATCTCCCTAAAGGAAAACAAACAAAATGGCTGGGACCTGCCAAAAGGATTAATAGATTGTCCTTAGGTGACCTTCTCCTCAATTCCAGTAGAAGAAAACAGGTGGTTCATTTCAGTCACGCACAGATTCATGTTCCAATCCTGAAACCCAGACTGAGGGTCACAAGCAGATCAATTGAATACCAGTTTTTCCAAGAATGAAAGATACTCATGTTCAGAAGGCGATGCCCACAACACTCTCTGTTAATCTTCCGTCTTCCACAACACTCTGTTAATTACCACTTGACTTCGATGCTTGTTAAGTGTCCTCTATACTTTCTGAATCTCAGAATAAAATTAATACAGACGGAGGGCACACTTCCTGAGGCTGATCATGGAGTCTCTGTAAATCTAGCACATTTCATTATCTAAATGTGACAGCATAAAAATATATGTGTATATATACTTGCATTTGTAAAACTCAAGAATGTTCATAACCTCCAGGGAAATTGGTCTTTGTTCTTGGAGTATTACAAGCACATCACATAAACGTCTGTTCCAGTGAATACAGAAATAGAAGAGTGTTCATACAGCATCTTGAGAAATGATTTCATATCACTTGCTTGTTATTCTGCTTCCAAAGCATTATACAAAATTGATTGAAGAGAAAACTGGAATATTACCCACCACAGAGGAGCATTACTGCTCAGCTCTTCCTCTTCCCTATGACTTATTTTTAAAGTCCTGTTTTTAAGGCACAGGGTTCAATTCATTTTGTTGGAAGGCACACACTGATAGATATTTGCTCAGTTGTTGCTGCAGAAATTTGTCTTTGAAGGACTCTCAGTCACCGTGAACATGAAGCCTAGCCTTAAGCATATTGTACTTTCTTCTTCTTCTTCTTCTTCTTTTTTCAGAGATGGGGACAGTGAGAGAGAGAGAGATAAAGAGAGAAACAATTTTTATTTAGTTTTTCATGCAGTTTTCATTGCTCTGAGACTTCGTTGTGTACGTGGTGCTGGGGTTCGAACTTGCGTACCTGTGCATGCCAGGCAAGCACCATAACCGCTGAGCTACTGCTCCAGGCCCCTTTTTTCCCTTCTTATCTACTCAAAACTAGTATTGATCATAAGTCCCTAAAATAACTCATTGAGAATAAAATTAATAAATTAAATGTACATGTTTTCAGCCAAGCCTAAAATTTAGAATCAAAATCCATAAAAACTACAAAAGTGGTAATAATATTGTGGGCAAAAAGCAACAGCACATGCTACCTCTAGGTTGGATTTTTTAATTTTTTTTGAGCACATTAAAACTTCCATTTAATTCTACCTTTTGTTTTGAAACCCTTCAGATTTTTACAAGATTTGCACATTCGAATGTCTTCTAACATAGACAAAGGAAGAAAGTTCATTTTTCTTGTATGTTTTTAAGCTTATTAAGACAGAAAGTAGAATATTTCAGCTTATAAAAATATATCCAATTTTTATTTGATTTCATAATCCTTTAAAACCTGTCTAATTCCAAATAAACCATGTGGATCCTTTTGGACAGGTATTAAAGAACGATTTTTAACATATTCTCAATTAATAAATCTTTAATAAGAATTTATCCATTTTAGATAAAAACAGAATATTCCCAATACATGCTTCCATCCCTCAACTGTTTATCCATCAGGTAACTAGGAAACTGGAGAAAACCTGTTATGGTGATTTTAAAAATATAAACTTTAAAATTGAGCTAATTAATTTGTTAATCAAAATGTTACTTAGTGAAAAGGCAGGAAGCACTAGAAATGATTACAAGTAAAAAAATATCACAAAGGTAACGAATATAATAAATATATAGAATAAGTAATGTGGATGACTTTAGGCTATTAAAGTCCTAAGTGTACTCAGATGGCTGAAAAGAACCAAAATAATGCTATCAGTTTGCTTCTGTCCTAGCTGGTCCACAACTTCCTCCTGTCATTAGCCACCACTGCGCCCCCTGCTGTTCACACTGTTAATCTACTGCATCATGTGGTCAAAGGCCTATGTAAATCATGCCCCTGCTACAGGGCTGTTCTTTAAATCTACCCCACAGTGTGGAATGGAATTGCTTTCTCCAGATGGCCTCTGTTTCCTCTTAACAAGTATCCAACAGTGTTTCGATTTGCTGCAATAAAAAGACATTTCTCCTTTTTGCTTCTTTAGATGAAGCATTTCTATTCATATTTCCTTTAATTCCAGAACTTTCTTGTCTCCAGGCTTAAAAGAGGGTGTGTGTGAGTGTGTGTGTGTGTGTGTGTGTGTGTGTGTGTGTGTTGCTGGGGAAGGAACCCAGAGCCTTTCACATGCTAGGTAGATGTTCTACCACGGAGCTATACCACCAGCCTGAGATGTTTCTTATTATGTAAGACACAGTTGCTTATACCCCAGTCTTCCACAGCCTGCAAACTCGGTAGCAATAACAATCATCAAAAGAGTTGCGACTGGAGCAGTGGCTTAGCAGTTACAGCACTTGCCTGGCATGCGTGCATACGCAGGTTCAAACCCCAGCACTACTTTGCACAGTAAAGTGTTGGAGCACTTTATTGTCTCTTTCTCCCTCTACTCTTTCTCTCACTGTCCCCCTCTCTCTTTAAAAAACTAAATAAATAGAAAAGACCCAGAGAACAAATAGGCCAGGCACTCTTCTCAGCATTTGGAGTGTAATAATTCACTTAATCTTCTCCACCACCCGCAAGGTAGGTACTATTCTCATTGCCTTCTCACAGGTGAGGAAAAAATGAGGCACACATAAGCAATTTCCTCAGCCTGAAGTCACAGAAACAGTAATTAAGGAGGTGGGATCCCAAGGCAAGCTGTCCAGCTCCAGAGCCTATACTATAATTATTCATGAACTTACTTAAATTTCTTTCCAAAATTAAAAGTGAATGGCTGAGAAATAAAACTAGCAAGCACCCTGAGAATATTTTTTTCAGGTTACATCTGTTGATTCTTTATAAAAATGGATTCTAAACATAACATGTGAAACATTATGCAGAAGGGGCACTTGAACGGCACCATCAGCCAATAAACTCCATATTTTAGAATCACCGCTGCCCTTCAAAATCAGTCCATGGCTATTGCTTCCATAAGCACTTGAACCTGAAATAGCTCAACATCCTTACAGAACACAGGGTTGGGAAGTGGTTGACTATGTAGGTGACGCACACAGAGTTTGAGCTTGTTTTAACCACATTTTGAAGACCTTCGTTTCTCTGATGCTTGATTTTAAACCTAACAGAATAGTTGGTAATGATTGTTAGTTTTGTCTTGAGAACACCCCTAGGTTAACAAAAAAACTTGAGTCACTTAAAATTGTGTGAATGAATGCAATGGTGCGTGCCTGTAATCCCAGAGGCTTGGGAGGCTGAGGTGGGAGGATCACAAGTTCAAAGCCAGCCTCAGCAATTTAGTGAGACCCTAAGCAACTTAGCGAGACCCTGCCTCAAAATAAAAAGGGCTGGGGATGTGGCTCAGTGGTTAAGCGCCTCTGGGTTCAGTCTCTGATACTAACAAACAAACAAAAAATCCAAACATTGTGGCAATGAGGATTCTCATTCTGTAAACTAGAACAGTGCCCTCAGCCCACCAAATCAAAATTTGAATCAACTCAATTTGATGAACAAGGCATCAGGACCTAATGATAGAGAAGTATATATAGAAACATAATTTGCCTTTGGGTTCCCCACAAAAATCTAGTAATTTTTGGGGCTGGACCAGTGGCTTGGTGGTTATGGCGCTTGCCCGGCATGCGCAAGTACACAGGTTCAAACCCCAGCACCCACGTACACAACTAAGTATCGGAGCAACAAAAGCCATGTGAAAAACTCAATAAAAATTGATTCTCTCTGTCTCTATCTCTCTGTCCTTCTTTCTTAAAAAAAAAAAAATCTAGTAATTTTTTATTCTTGCTGAGTAGGCAGGTAGAAGTCATAAACAATGCATATCTGGTATTTGGCTCTTTATCAAAATCTTCCAAACATAGGACCAAGGATCAAAATTGCTTTTTCCATTCTGCAATAATCACACATACATCTTGGACATACTTCAGGGTCCTCGGCTTCATGCTACAAGGCACTTTGGTTTGCGACCTCATTAGGATGGAGTAAGAACTAATAAAATGATGTTTACAATCTTCTAAAGTTTTTTGAATAGCACATTTTGTAAAAGTACCATTAGAAGCTCCTATACCAAAAAACCCAGTATTATTATAAGATAAAGCCAGGCATAATTATTTTTCATAAAGGATTATCTAGGTATTAAAAACATTACCCAAATATTTATTGAAAACTTGAGCTTCCCAAATCATGAATCTCATGGAAATAAGTTTTAAGAAATTATGCACAAAATTTCCTAGATTCTTCTTTGAAATTTCCACAGACATTTCAAAATTTATTCACAGTGCCAGATGGTGTTGCCATATTCCACAGTTTCTCTATATACAGTAGCATCCGATTTGGCAACGTGCCCCCCAAAAATGTTTAATAAATGCATTTTGATATTTATTTGGGTTTAAAATATCAGACATGAAAAGATGAATAAGGACTGATAAAATGAAAATCTCCAGTTGTCATTAGCAAACATGCGGAGTTTCTTGATTCTCTTCATATCTTCTCTAAATGTCAGTAAGGCTATTGGAACAGGGTTCTAGAATAGACTTCCAAAGAGATCCAGTGGCAGTCGAGTGCTTCACTCTTTATACTGTGGAATACAGAATCGTGAACAAGCATGGCATATATAGCTCATGCCACATGCCATAGGAGTTTAACCCTAACTTTTATGCATGGTGGGAAAGCCAATCTATAAACCGTCAGCAGGTTTCCATTCTACTTTCAAATAGCTACTTTCTAATCCTATACAATTACAAAATATTTATAAAGTACTATTTAATTATCTGATTCATTAATTAAAATATATAGAACTCTCTTTTTACATTGGTAGGCAAATAAAATGAATAATCTACCAGATTCGAGAGAGTAAAATGGAAAATCAATATTCTTTTCTACTTATGTGTTCTACACTGATTTTGGTTTTCGGCACACACAGACCAAGGTGTGGAGGAGTGTTGAGATGGAGATATGAATTTTATAGACCACTTGGATAAATAACCTTTATTCAAACATTTATAGAGATAAAAATTTCCTGGAGTGTTTTGGAGCATGGTACCTTGAGTTTCTTGAATAGTTGACCACTCTACATTCCCTTGGACACTAATCCACATGAAATAACTTAAGAACAATTTAATTTATTGTGTTGACTATTTCTGCACAACTGTATTTTAAGACAATTTCTTTCTTTCTTTTTTTTTTTTAAAGAGAGAAACAACTTTATTTAGTTTTTCACACGGCCTTAGTTGCTCCAACACTTAGTTGTGTTCATGGTGCTGGGGTTTGAACCTGGGTCCTCGTGCTTGCCAGGCAAGCACCGAAACCACCGAGCCACCACTCGAGCCCCAAGACAATTTCTTAATTTTCTAGGGACTTTAAAATGTTTTCTATAACTTGCATAGAACACCGACCTGAACAGTTTACCAGAATATTTAATAGTTTTTTAAAAAGTGCAGCAGGTCAGTATGACCTGAATTGTCCAGGTCTGTGAAGGAAGCCCAGAGTCATCTATTAATATCAATGTAAACAGATCAAGAAGGCTTGAAGGGCACAACACCATGTCCTATGTCAGGGTTTCTAACTCATCCTCAAAGACTTCGGCATTTGTTGAATTGTCATAGAGTATTGGTACAGACCGTAAAGGGATGTAGAGCTATTGTGGACTTTATTGTCATGAATTGAACTTGGCCCATGAATAACTAAAAATTTTGCAAGGCAAAAGGTGACCAGATTGCCACTAGTCTCAAAAAGGCACGATTCTAGGGCACTTGTTAACAGTCCTTTACCCTGAGAACAGGCTGAATCGCGTAGAGGGAGGAATGAGGACCAGAAGACCAGATTGTACAGTTGAGCTGCGAGGCACCTGTTTTTCATCTTGTCTAAGTAGAGCAACAGCAGCGGGGATGATGATTGACGGGGATGTTGGAAGGATTCCTCTGGCAGCGGCGAAAATGAGAGCCTGTAAACTGTGAAACATTACCGACGTCCTATTCCCGCTACCCCCAAGATTTTAAGCTTCTCACCCCAGGAATCTGGCTTTGCTCATTTTTGTAACCCCTGCCATACCCATCCGAACAGAAGGACCTGATCCAAGTCTTACCACTTTTTAAAGTGGGATATAATAAATTGAGGTGCTTCCCTTAACTTACAATTCATTTTGACTTTTAGTCCCTGGGATAAAAGGTAGATTTGAGAGGCATACCTTTTGTAGTTGCTGGTTCTCAAGCTGTATTTCATATTTTGATTTTTCCTAATTCCTAAATACACAGACTTAGTATTTGAACACGCTAGGACTTGAACATCCTGAGAGACGTAAGCTAGGTGGAAAGGCACAGTGGAGGAAAACTCAGAGATAATTGTTACGTTGCAAGATTCATTATTCCTCTGATAAGTACTTAGTGCAATCCTTCTACCCAGAAATCTGTGTAACAGGCTTGGTATACACTCAATGTTGTGCTTTATGAGATCTGCATGGTCTACAAGTGTTTCCTCAGGGAATTTACAGTTTAATTGTGGAGTTAATGACTTTAGTATTAAAACAGTGCAAGTACAGTATAATTTCAAAAGAAATGAACACTTTGGAAATGTATTAATCAGTCGCTGGGGACCAGACATTCTGTGCTGCAAATATTCAACTCTATAGACTTCTTTTTATGGTGGAAAAACAACCACAGAAAACAGATAAATGAATGAATGGGCGTAGCTACGTTCCAATAAAACTTTATTTACAGTAACACCCAGCAGGCTGGATTTGGAGAGTAGGCTGCCATTTGAGAACCCCATATTGAAAAGGAATTCTCCTAGTTCTTTCTGTAATTTAGTGACCGTTCAATATGAACTCCTTATGTCACCAGGGCATGCGCTGATCACCCCTCACTCCTTTGCATAATATTGACCTGTGACAAGTGAAATGGCAGCTCAACGATTGGCAATTGAAATGGCAGGACAGTGACACTCTACTCTACCTACCTACCTTTCTTTCTTTCTTTCTTACTTTCTTTCTTTTTTTCTTTTTAAGAGAGTGATATTGAGAGAAAGAATCAATTTTATTTAGGTTTTTCACGTGGCTTTCGTTGCTTCAACACTTCGATGTGTAGGTGGTGCTGGGGTTCAAACCCTGCGTCCTCACACATGCCAGGCAAGCTCTGTAACCACCAAGCCACCACTCCAGCCCCCACTCTTCATTCCTTTATGATTGGAAAAGAAGTTGAGGTTCTAGAGGTGTCTGCTCTGGAAGAGCTGTGGAGGGAGACACGTAGGGTCTGGGTGGACAAAGTGTAGTTCGTTTTCCATTGCTCCATATAATACAAGTCTGTGATTAATTAAGAATGGAATGTATGAAGGAGAAGTGTGTGTGTGCGCACGCGCACGTGTGTGTGTGTGTATGTGTGTGTTTGCACACCACACAGGTGATGCGCTGAACCTTTAGGGTTTAATAACTTCTGTGCCTACTTTCCTAGAACCTACATCTTTTTGACAATCAGTTCATGTGACCATGCTTATCAGAGACACAATATGGTTTGGGGGAAAAGCTTCAAACAGCATTACCCTGGAGCTCTCCATGGCTCCTTAGTTGTGAGAATCATTAGATATCATAATAAAAATAAAAATAAAAACTAAGAGTGAAACTCTTCCCCCAACACATCCCTATAGCAGAGTTTCTTTAACTTTTTAACAAAGCCTGCCGGTCGCCTGGTTTGGATGAATCCATCCAGTAGGTAACAAATCCACGCGTGCAGCACAGGCTGAGCACATATCAGGTGCACCACAGGACCTGGACCTGGGACTCCGTGATGACAGCGAGGCTCTCCTAGCTAACCTCATAGTCGGAGGAGGTGGTCTTTCCAAAGGAGTCGTGTAGGGAGCCGCAGGGAACACACCGTTCACCAGAATATTTAAGACGTCAGAAAATTCAAGAATATTCCTGTGGGGGGCTGGAGTGGTGGCTCAGTGGCTATGGCACTTGCCTTGCATGTGTGAGTACACGGGTTCAAACCCCAGCACCCCATGTACACAACAAAGTGTCAGAGGAATGAAAGTCACATGAAAAAAGGACTAAAAAATTGCTTCTTTCTCTCTCTCTCTTCATCTTTAAAAAAGAAAAAAGAGAAAAAAAAAAGAATATTATTGTGGGATACCACTAGATGCCTGGCTTATAGGAGTTAACAGCATCATTGTAATAAAAATGGGAGGGGTCTCTTTTATGGGAGCGTGGGATATGATCGAGGGCATCTTTGTGAAGAAGTGATTCCGAATCTTGAATGAAGGGTAGAACTTAGAAAATGAGGACTTGAGTGGTGCCAGCAGTGCTTTCCTATATTCCTGCAGCTTGGGAGGCCAAGGTAGGAGGATTGCAAGTTCGAGACCAGCCTCAGCAACTTTGGGAGGCCCTATGCAACTTAGCAAAAATCTTTCTCCAAATAAAAAAGTAGTAAAACATTCCTGGGTTAAATCCTCAGTATCAGAAAGAACAAACAAACAAAGACTAAACTGGAGGCCAGAAAAAGGCAAAGCTCTAGAACCAAAGTAGTAGTTAACATACATGAGCGGTGATACATTTTAGCTGGATAAGAATCTTGTTTTGGCTGGACCACTTAAATAAAGTTATCCCGTAGCAGACAGGGGAGCGAGAATGCTGAATTCTGCCAGAGTGGGTAGGGCATTGAAAACTAAGCTCGATCCATGTTGGGATTTCCAAAATTTCTATTGATAATCATGGCTCACTGTGATACTTTAAGTAAAAATCAAAAAAGGGGACATAAAGATTTGTCTAACTGCAATTCAGCATCCAATTTCCTAAATGAATCTTCCATATGTCTTCTCCCCAGTATGCTTCATTGTATATAACAAATATAGGGCTGGAGAGGTGGCTTGGTGGTTACAGCGCTTGCCTGCCATGCACAAGTACACGGGTTCAAACCCCAGCACCCACATACACAACTAAGTGTCAGAGCAATGAAAGCCATGTGAAAAACTCAATAAAAATTGTCTCTGTCTCTATCTCTCTCATTGTCCTTCTCTCTTTACATAAAAAAACAAATATATATGTTCACCATACAGATATCATATATGTACCATATATACACCATAGTATCCAGGTATCATATATACACCATAGTAATCATATACATCATATATGTGTATACACACCAAAGTTTCTAGATTCTAGAAAAGCAGACAATCATATCTGAACTTACAGCTTTGACCTTAGCACCTTCCCTTCCGTGTTCCTGACGTCTAGTAAGACACTGTCGGAAAACATTCATAAATAGCATGTGCAGAGAAGTCTTGCTACCTGGGAGGTAACTATTACAAAGAGTAATATGAGTGTTTCTTATCTCATCTCTTGGTGATGTTCTTCTTTTTTTTTTAAAGAGAGAAGGACAGTGAGAGAGAGAGAGAGAGAGAGAATCAATTTTTATTGAGTTTTTCACATTGCTTTCGTTGCTCTGACACTTAGTTGTGTACATGGGTTGCTGGGGTTTGAACCCGTGTACTTGCGCATGCCAGGCAAGCGCTGTAACCACCGAGCCACTGCTCCAGCCCCTTGAGTGATGTTCTTATGACCATCACTGGGTGGTCTTGCCAAAGCAAGGGATTAGAAACTCTTATAATTCCTGAACAGAAAGATGCTTAGCTGATATACAAAAAATAGTTCTTTCCTTTTAAATCATTAGTCATTTCAATAAGAGACGTGAGATAGGTTTAGAACCATGCAATACTAGAATTGGAAGCGGCCTTAGGCTGACCTTTCTTATTTTACAGGAGCACATGAAAGCAAAGTACGGAAAGTGGTGGCAGCATATACCTGTAATCCTGGCAATTTGGGAGGCTGAGGCAGGAGGATTGCAAGTTTGAGGTCAGCCTGACCAATTTAGTGATCCCCTAATCAACTTAGTGACACGCAGTCTCAAAAAAAAAAAAAAAAAAAAAAAAGACTGGGGATATTGCTCAGTGGTAAAACACCCTGGATTCAATTCTCACTGCCAAAAAAAAAAGTAATGGGATTTGCCTTAGGTGACACAGAGATAGTTTCTGCCGTAGCCAGGACTAAAATCCAAACCTCCCAGATTCCAGTGTTTTTTTTTTTTTTTAATGTCAAAATAATTACATTTTACCAAACATCATTAACTTTAACTTAAAATTAGAGTGTTGTATCTTCATGGTATACAAGGGGGTTTCTCAACGTCATTTGGACCAGATAGTTCTTGGCTGTGGGAGGTTTCCCCTGTGCACTGCAGCATGATTATTACATTCCTGATCCCTACCCATTAGATGCCAGGATCACTCCTCTCCATTGTGACACAGTGTTTGCAGACATTGCCAGATGTTCCCAGGAGACAGAACTGGCACAAGTAGATATTAGGTTGCAGGTGCTGTTCCTGGCCTATGGGTTATATGTGACTCCCTAAGCCACCTCTTCCCCCCCCCAGGATGTGCCTTTATGGTGGCCTGGCCTAAGGGCCTGCTTCCAAGAATCTCACACCTCTCACCTGACAGCACAGGTGCTCTGGTTTCCCCTGAGGTGTTAACTCCATTGTTGGAATCTAGTTATTCCAGGCTAGCCAAAGTTACAGATCCTTGCCCCATCTATTCCACTCCTTATTTCAGCAAGTATTTGAATATACAAGATACGCAACTTACTGTCCTGGGTAATAGCTCTGATCTCCAATAGTCCTCCGACTTCCTTTGGAGACAGATGCACACAGGAATTCCTACCAGCCTGGTGGGGCTGGGGCATCTCAGGAGACAGGAATGTGCAGGACGTTAAAGAATTAGGGAATGCACCTAATTCACATTGAGCTTCATGACAGAACAAGGACGAATTAGAATGAGCTTGGTAGATAGTGGAAAAGGTTTGCCAGGCAATCCTAAAAGTAAAGAACCAGAAATCCTGGCTTCTCCTTTGGTCAGATCAACATAGGTTAAGAAATGAACCTGGGAAGTAGGCAGGAACCAGATCTTCAGAAGCCAGTTGCACCTTGCCAAGGAGTTTGGAATTGATCCTGAAGATAAGGAGGAACTGGGAGGAGAGAGCCTCACATTTGCCTTTTAGAAAGAGATCCCAAGTACAGACAAATCACAAAGCCAAGGCAGGGTATACAAAACAAAAACACGGGTCAGCTCCAGATAAAACGCTTGATATGCATATAAAAGAACATTCCTGCCAGGATCGCTCCTGCTCTTAGCCTCACCAAGGGAGAGATTCTCCTAGGACGGCTCCCACTGGGAAGATGACCCTGGAGCTGAGCAGAGGCACAGGCTCTTCCAACTCAACAGGAATTCAGGAGGCAGAAGCCTTTTCATACCAGGGCAGGAAGATGAATCTATCTTTCTTTCTTTCTTTCTTTCTTTCTTTCTTTCTTTCTTTCTTTCTTTCTTTCTCTTTCTTTCTTCCTTCCTTCCTTCCTTCCTTCCTTTCTTTTTTTTTTTCTGGACGCTAAAACTTCTGAGGTTGACTTCCCTCTCATTCCAATCTCTTATTCAGAATCCAGGATATATTTGTTTTCCAGAAAGAAAAAACTGATCCATCATGCTATTTTTTAATATTTCGTTTAGCTGATTTATGAAATAAGGGTGCTTTGCATATGCATGCAAGCCTGTATATGTGGACTAACTCTTGAACACACTGTAGTTGCTATGGGAAAATGAACTACAGATTGACTTTCAGAACACAGACCATTTGCCAGCTATGAAGTATGCATTCCTATGCTGAGAAAGCAGGAGCATAAACAACCGTCACAAAATGCATCAGAGTTGTGATTAGAATTTCCACAAAGAAGGGAGTCTAGGCAATTTAAAAGCAATGCAGTTGACTGCATAAAATGCAAATAAAAAGAAGCTGTAGGTGGTTTTCAGGCCTTACAGCCTGCAGGAAGCTCAGTAGCTATCCTAGGGCCTGGCACGAAGCAGGTGTTCTATCAATATTTGGAAAGTGAGCCGCATGTGTTGAAATGAATCTCCACACAGGTCTCCCCTGATGAAATGAGATTTAGAATGCCACAGGAAGGCAGCTCTGAGCTTGTATGCAGAAGAAAGGAAGGGGCAGCATGGATCATCTCAGGAGGACAGTGAAAGAAGGAGGGCTACTCCTCACACCTGTTCTTGTGGGACAGAAATGCCATTCTCCTAGGGACAGAGGCTGCCTTGATTCACTCCTGAGTATGTCAGTGAAGGGGATCAACTGAAGTCATTAATATTAGTCCCACAACCTATTGCATATTTAAGCATGGACTTGCGACTGACAAATGGTGTGGCCCTCTGATTCATCATTCATTACTCAGTGGCCCCAGCTTCCCAAATTCTTAAAATTCCAACAGTTTTTATTAGCAACCATCCAATCTAGCCAAATCTTCTAGTGCGTGCGTGCACACATGCACGCGCGCGCACACACACACACACACATACCCACCAGTGGCTTTTTTTTTTTGACCTCCAGGACTGACCTGTCCCTATCTCCAGCCTCTCCCAGTTCCAACCCACCTTTCTCCCTGAGGGCAATTTTGCTTTCTTAAAACAATGCTTTGATTAGGTTACACCCCCTTTGCAAAACCTTCTCACCACTCCCGGATACCTGCGGAATAAAGCCCAACTCCTAGCGTGCTTTTTAAGGTCTTGTGGAGTCCTCACCTGTAAATTCTGCCCACCCCTCAGCTCCAGGAAGCAAGGTAATTCTCATTGTCCCCCCAATAGGGGGGTTCATTTCTACCACTGGACTTAACCTCCGCAGTCTGAAACCCTCAGTTTCTTCCTGTGGGCCTTAGAAGGACAACCCTGGGCGTGGGCTGCCCTCTGAAAGTCGGATCTCATTTCCAACCTTTCCCCTTCATTTCTTGCAGAGAACTCTGTGCCTGTCCCCTCTGGCTTCCTGGTGAAGGGAATGATGTCTTGGTTCGCTAAGATGCTGCCCACCCTCCGGCTGCTCTCAGTACAGAACAAATGGATAACCCAAGGCCCTAGAAAGATACCCGAGAGGTCCTCCATGCCCTTGTTCAATTAAGATTACCACCTGAGTGGTCCTCCAGGCCCGGGACTCTCGTTTTTCCATCCCTGCTCCCCTCAAGTGAGGAAAAGCATCCAAACATCCGAACCTGGATAAAATTGGCTTTGATGTATAACTACCAGCATTTACTGTGTCACCCTGATGGCCCGGAGAACTCCCCAGTCTTCCCACCCCAGTCCTACCCGGCACTGAGTTTCAGATTCCTTGAAAGGAAGTGACCCGAATCATTTCTTATTAAATAAAACTTTGCATCTTCTCTGCAGGGCCAAATCAACAAATTCTGCACGTGAGAAAAACGCCTTGCAAAATGCACGTGTGGGGGTGAGAGCCTACAGGCAGGAGGAGCACGGCAGGTGCTGGCTGCAAGCTCAACCGTGGATGCCCCGGACCTGGAGGAGGCAAAGCCCTCAGCTCCTCGTGTTCTTTAGCTGTTTTTTCAGGGTCTTTTCGAGAGCAAAAAAAAAAAAAAATGTCCCTTCTCTTTGGCCTTGTCGTGGCTCGCCCATCACTGACCACTGAGAGTGTGTCCGACTTGTTTTTCGGGGCGCAATCTTTGTCGCGCCCAGATATCTAGCTCAGCGACCGGGACGACCACGTTTCCTTAAATCCGAGCCCAGTGGACTCCACACGAGGACTACATTTCCCAGCGGCCTCCGCGCCCTTCGCAGGAAGAACGTCTGCGCACTAAGATACTCAGTTCCAAGTTTGGAGCTTTTAGCTGCCAGCCCTGGCCCATCATGTAGCTGCAGCACAGCCTTCCCTAACGTTGCAACTGGGGGGAAAATCACTTTCCAGTCTGTTTTGCAAGGTGTGCATTTCCACCTTGATTCTCTGGAAGTCCATCTGCTGCATCGGTCAAGAGAAACTCCACTTG
>PVKS010020822.1:0-36198 GCA_004027875.1 Aplodontia rufa
AAGGGGGGATATTGACCAAATATTATCACTGTATTGTATGCATCTAGGAATATGCGATAACAAATTTCATCATTATGTACAACTATATGCACTAATCAAAAATAAATTTAAAAACTCTGATTTTCTTATGGAAAATAAGAGTGAATATTTGTGTAGCATGTGAAATTTAAAGTATTTGTAATATATATCACAGGATATATATTCAATGATGGCCCATTGAATAGAAACTTAGTTGTATGTTTTAATTCTTATGTGAGATAATGGAGAAATATTTGCTGACTTCTAAAAGTTCTTCAAGTGCTGCTCCTAGAACTTAGATCTATTCAACTGGCCAGCTCTTTAGCCTTTACTATAATCCTTAGTTCAAGAATTTTCTGTGTTCTTGGCAGAGTTTTACAAAACCTGGAAAAATTTCAAAGACTTTTTTCAAAAGACCATAATCAGAACAGTTTTTACCTAGCATGTAAAAAATGATTTGAATTAGTGTCAGTATTATTGGCTTCAGAATAATATAATATGTACATATAACCTTGGAATGAAAAGTTTAAAAAGTTTTGTAGGTATTGGATACAGAACTACAAATTTTACCATGCAATTATTACATCTCAAAGCTCTACACATATGATTGATTCCAGATTATCTATTTTAATTAAAAAATGAGGGATTAATACTTTTTTTTGCTTTTTCTTTGGCATTTAGGATATGTGAAAAACATAACATCTAACTAACTGAAAATGCTATTTTTAGTTGATGAAGATATTTATTCATTTTTAAAATAGAAGAAATTTAAGCTACAGTTAAACTCAAGATGAGAAAGTTAAGCTAATACTCTTACACAAAGTGCCCCATAGAATTTTACTAATGTATCAGTAAATAAGAACTATGGAAGATCACTTTCATTTGCCTCTCATATTAATAGATACTGTTTTCTTCAGGGAGGGAGTACTAGAGATTAAATCCAAGGGTGCTTAACCACTGAGCCACATCCTTAAACCATTAATTTTTTTATTTTTAGACTGTCTCACTAAGTTGCTGAGGCTGGCCTTGAAATGTGATCCTACTGCCTCAGCCTCCCAAGACAGTGGGGTTACAGGCATGACCACAGTAACATTTTCTTATTTAACATTTGCAGGACTTAATCAGGGAATGATTTCTCTGTATCAGATTGAAAGAGCAAAATGTTTTGCTACATTTTTTCATCATTTATTTTAGCAGCTAAATTATAAGATTGGGTATTATTAATTCTGAAATATTGATGTAAACGAGTTAATCTCATACCATTACCTAACTGCATAATTATAAGACTATCTTTTTTAACAGAAACACATTCATTGCTATCCATCTAAATCAAGGATATGGCCAAGCATAGAAGCACACACCTATAATCCCAGACTCATGGGAGGTTGAGGCAGGAGCATTGCAAATTTGAAGTTATTCTCAACAACAGAGTGAGACCCTCAGCAAATGAGCAAGATCTTATCTCAAAATAAAAAATAAAAAGAACTGGGGATATTGCTTAGTTTATACTGTACCCCAGGGTTCAATCCCTGGTACCAAATAAATAAATAAATCACGGATGAAGAGTTTGAGGACCTAAATTTATTTTATTCATTATGTGCTTGTGTAATTAATATTGAAGAAGTTTTTGTTGTGAAAAATCTTCATTGTTGCAATCATTAGGAAAGCCATCAACTGACTGACTGAAATATTCTTGGGGCATAGTTTTAAGTCTGAAATTTTCCATTAGGCATAGTGAGTGAATATTTTCATTTTATATCTCTCATATGTATTTGCCTTGCTATACATCCATAAATTATCATTTATAATCTGCAAGTAGCAATAAAAATGTTCTCTGGAAATGGAAATGGAAGTGAATGATTCACTTAAAAGCTATAAAAGTCTTGATCAATCCATATAGTTTCATTGGAGATTGATGAAACAGACCTATTCAATAAATGATGAAACATTTTCAATAACCAGGTGGTTGGATGAATCAGGCTTTAATTTGAGCAATAAAAGAATGTTTAATTGTGATCAATTTTTTTTTCAAGAAGCCAACATTTTAATGGAAAAAAAAAACCAACATTTTTAAACAACCAAAGCTCTGGAAGAAAACACAACACTAGGATTATTTTGTGAATCAAAACTAGAGATTAGAATTTTTTCTCATAAATAAAACCATAAGAATAAAAATCATGGAAATCTTAGAAATACTGAATACTCTAAAATTTGATCCTTGGTTTTCAAAGGATTTGATAGATAATTTGGCACTACATCCTATTTGAAAATATTGCTTTATTTGTGGTAGGTAAAATAATACTAAGTATCACAGCAGAACAGTACCTTAAGAATAGCAAAAGCCCCAGGCAGCCTAGGCCAGTGTCCTCTTTTACTCCCAGTTAACACATTTCTGGGTGAGAACAGTTTTTCCTAGACCTGACCCACCTGCCCCCATGACTCCAGGTTCATCTTTCCATGCTTCTCCCCAGCTAACTGCAAGGAAGACCTCAGTGCCCAGCTTTGAATTCTGTTATTTATTGATTATTCAAATCTGGTGAAGGTCTGGCTCATTCTCATGGAGCATCAGTGGGCTCACAAGACTGTGGATTTCAAGAATATGTATTCATCGACACTAGCATTTTATTCACTAGCCACATGTGACTATTGGGCACTTCAAATGTCGCACATCCAAATTAGGTGCTGTGTCACCAAATTTTGAAGATAGAGCACAAAAGTAAGATGTTTAATTAATAATTTTATATTGATCATGTGTTGAAACGACATCTCAAATGATATCCACGCCCAGATAGCACTGGCTCCTTGCTGTCTCAGGGTTTGAAAGGGAACCAAGCACATTTCTGTTTCTACCCACAGGGTGCAGGGGTGCCTTGCCCGGATGCACTGTCAGTTAGGTCACGCCCAAACACCAGAAAAGGTCTTGGAAAGTGTCAGGGAAGGATCTGTGAAGGTTGGGCCTATCTGAGGTCCAAGAGATTGGACTCAAAGAAGTACCTAACAAGCTCAGAATTCTGCACACCATCAGCTGGCTATTGATTTGGGCTATAAAGGCAAATATGTCCACATCACACAGGGCTGAGGTTCCATGCCAAACAACTTGTCTCACTTGGTACTTGAGAAGTCTGTAGGGATTTCTTGCCAAAACTCACATTGCAAGAGCTCGTCTCCTCTGTTTTTCTAGCAGCCCTCTTTGTTCTTGTGTGAGAAAGGTAGCTCTACACATACAGAACTTCAGGTGACTATCCACTGCTGATCTCTCTTTCATTTACCCTCTTTTCAGTATTCATCAGCCACTCAGTTTGCATTTAAACACACCTAAATTTATAAATTATTACTTAATTTTTTTATGTTTGTCTTTTAGCTATCTGGAGGGTGCAAACCGGTCCCTGGATTGGTTTCATAAAGGGTATGTAAAAATCCACTCATAATGAGGCATGGAAATAAATTCAGAAAGTCAGAGTAGAAGGAATGATAATAGTCGAGGAGAAAGAAATGGGCTGATGGGGACTCAGAAGGAGACATCTGCTAACAAAGGTGCTTACTGAGGCAGATCCAGTCAGACTCCCTTGCTGACATTTCTGATGAGCTATATTATGCTTTTAGTGTGTAGCCAAGGCTAGGAAACAGCTATGTTGTAATTGGTCAAGGCCAGAAACCCTCTGGTCCAGGATCTGGGCCCAAGGTCATAGGCTTAAACTTGTGAGCATGCATTCACTTTTGTAACCTGGTGGCAATGTGCCTTCTTTATTTGTGCTGCACTGGAAAGGGCCTATGAAAAGAGGTGAAGGGGAGAGTCCTCTGTACTGGATGAAAGGACAGACCCCATGTGAAGGGGCGGACTCCACTCTGAGGCTCCCTTCTCCTGGGTAGAAGTCTGCTCTCTCATCTTAGATAAGCCTGTTTATTCACACTACTTACTTTACTTTCCAAAATAAAATGGTTTGCAACGCTTGCCTCGGTGTTCTGGTGTTCATTTTCGGACTCCGTTGAATAAAAACCCTGCATTGATATCATCTCAGTATCAATAACTGAAGCTAAGTTTTGCTTCCTTCAAAAAAAGAACTCACACAGAGTATGAGTTGTTTCCAATGGATGCTTTGTAGAATTTAGAATATATCTGTTGGTTCCACAGCACCAAAGAACAATTTAAAATTATGGATAAGAAATACTTGCTAAATAATGTTTTTACAATGTTGGTACTGATCTTGTCACTGTGAAACGATTTTCCTCATTATGCTTATTTGAGGTCAATGGATTCAGGCAATCATAATGCAATCTGGCCGATGACCATAAAGGAAAGGGGATTGCAATTTAATACATAAAACAAAACATAAAGTCTTAAACTATTTTTGCTTCTCATCTGCATTTAAAGGAAATTTTCTAAAAATTTGCCTTTTTAATGAATAGCATGCATTTTGTATATTTATGATTGGTGATTCTGCTTTTTCAAAGTTTTTCTGCTATTATTTTTTCCATAGCTTTGCTATATTGGGCTCTATTTGATTAATCCCTCCCTCTTGAAAATCTTAGATTTATGTTCCATCTTTTTCAATGTCTGTCAATGGCCTCTTCCTTATCTTGACCATTCACTGCTGACATGAGATAAGTTGGCCACGTATGTTGTGTTCTTTTTTCTTCATTGTCACTACAAATAGGGCTAAGACCTGAGAGAGCTGAGTGCTTCCCAGGTAGGTGATGAATACGTCAAGGTTATATGGAGCAGTTGGCTCTCCCAGCAACAGTAAATATTTTCATACCTCAATATCTTTTCCATACATTACCGTTATTTTGCTGAACTAGTAAGATGCCTATACAGCACAGTACTTGCTTGTTCTATTTCCTAATTCTCACTTCCGATTGGATACTTGATCCGAGAATTCAGCTGATTTTATATGCGAGCTGCTCTGTGCTTCAGGTTGTTGCTTCCTAATCTCTGCCTTTCAAGTCTCTCCTCAGTCTTTGCAGCTGGGTAACTTGACAACCTCAGTTCTGACCATTTTCTTTGCTCAGTAATTTGGCTTCACACCTACCCCAGTAGGTGCCCAATTCCTCCTTAACTATAGAGAAGATCCAAGCTCCTTTCTGTTCCGTTTCCCAGTTTGTTCTTTCAAGTTACTTAACACCCCTTTCTCGTACATACCTGCTATTGAAACAATAGTCATTTCATATTTACAATTTTGTAAGAAATCTACACTTAGATGTAGATTTAGGATCAAACATATCTGGAAGGAGAAAAACTAAAATCTGAACTCCCTACAAACATTTCTTCTGTATCTTTTATCAGAAAGTTTATCATTTATTCTGTACAATGTCATTTTTAGCTATTGCCTTGAATTCTTATTTACTTTTCCACGAATGTATGTGCAGTATCTGCAGGAAGTTATAAACTTTCTGAAATTACAATCATTTTTTAAAATTCTTTAAGTTTCCACACATGTTCCACAGGGATGAGTTTAATGAGCTGTTTCTGGATGGTACACGTCTCAAGAGCACATTGACTAGGGCACTAAACCAGGAAGTAGGGCTGACAGCCACTGACTTATTAGCAACATTGCCTTGTAAAATCATCTCAGTGACTATGAAGTATAGAATGTGGGCCTTTTCCTGGTGTTTAGATACCTAGATACCTCCTAGCTCTATATATATATACAATTGATGGAGAAATGAAAAATTGATGGAGAAATGTCTTAAATGGTGGAGCTTCAGAGGTTGTTCTTTGCAAGGGTTCACCTAGATTATAAAGATCATCCAGTCCAACTACCTTCAAATGCTTGGGCAGACTCCAAAACAGTTCTTCCTGGGATTTATCTAGCTTTTGCTTGACAATCTCAGGTGACAACTCATCACTACCTCTTAGGCTGACATATTTTGTCTATAATTCTGAGACTCCAGCGTTCTTTCTTACTGTGAAATGAATTTGATCTTTCCATAACTTCAACACATTGGTTCTAGTTTTGTGCCCTCACTCAAAAATGAAAAAGTCAATGTCTCCTCCACATAACAGCTCTTCAAAGTGTAATATGATAGCAAGGAGAATAAACACACCTATTCACCTATTCCTCATGTGATTTCAATCCTCCACATCAGCCTAATAATTCCTCCAACCTTCCTCCGAGGCTACAGATGCCTCTAAAAGTAGAGAAATCACAATGGAAAACATCCCTTGGCTATTATCTTACCAAAGGTTAGCAGACTGGAAATGTCTCCTTTCATTCCAATACTTATATATCCATCATCAATACAGCCCAAATTTATTGATGAATTTATTGACTTTAAAGTCTCAAGAAGTTTCTAAAATTTTCTTATTAAAAATGCTCCCAAGAGGGGCTGGAGCCAAGGCTCAGCAGTTACGGGGCTTGCCTGGCATGCACAAGGACACATGTTTGAACCCCAGCACCACATACACAACACAGTGTCAGAGCAATGAAAGTCACATGAAAAACTAAATAAAATTGTTTCCTTCTTTCTCTTTCTCAGTGTCCTGCTCTCTCTCTTAATAAAAACTGCTCCCAAGAACTATATATATATTTTTTTTCAAAGAAAGAGGGACAGTGAGAGAGAGAGACAATCAGCTTTATTCAGTTTTTCATGTGGCCTCTGTTGCTCCAAAACTTTGTTATGTACGTGGTGCTGGGGTTTGAACTTGCATCCCCACACATGCCAGGAAGGTGACGTAAACGCTGAGCCACCGCTCCAGCCCCAAGAACTATATTTTTTGAGTGGGATACTTTGGCTCCTCCTTAACAATTTTTTTGAGATGGTCTTTAAAGATCACACTAATTTTCTCATTTGTGATTCCTATTCCTATCAGGAATCTAATAATCAGATACTTGCACTATTTAAATGTCTGTGTCCAGGTGATTGGGTAATGTGTTGATCAAAGATAGAGAGAGTCCTAATCATGCTACTGAAAACTGGAAGTTGGTGCCAATCCCCTCCGTTAGCACTGTGGGTGAGGATTATTCAACCAGTTATATATCCCTCCTGATTGTTCCATTACTCAGGCCTCCTTACGACATCTTGTCTGCAGGGATGTCCTGAGTCACAGTGTGCCGGCTGCCTTTCATGATCTGTTACTGAATAACTTTGTCAAAGAAACCAGAGAGCTTTAGCCTGACATGACTATTTTTAACAAGGCCTAATTTTCTTTATTTTGAAATATGCTAGGGCCTTCAGATAAAATTAACACTTGAGCTAGTTAGGATTCCAATTACTTATATATCATCACAGACCACAGGGTTCAAATTCACTGTTCCTGGTTGTCCTGACAGGATAATATTTTCGCAGGAGAACTTT
Organism: Aplodontia rufa; assembly: GCA_004027875.1. NCBI lineage: Eukaryota > Metazoa > Chordata > Mammalia > Rodentia > Aplodontiidae > Aplodontia > Aplodontia rufa. Next base: position 7,315 of record PVKS010020822.1, read on the forward strand.
TCCGGAAAATCAGTGTACTGAGGTTTTGTTTTATTTTGGTTGATTTTAGCTATAGAGGTTATATATGTCTTACTAAATTGAAACTCCTCTTCAATGGCCATGCTTCAGCCTATGTTCCTAAAGTCCGCAGTTTACATTCCACATGTAATAGCAGCTCAACATACACTCAGTCACTCAAAATGAGAGTAAAGAACTGATTCTGCTGCATTCCCTATTGTTATATTTGTAACCCTCACAATCTGCTCACTTCTCCTGGGCTTTAACAATCTCCTGTTGTCACCTCTTTTCCAGGTGAATTCTTTTACTTCAAGCAAGGAGACAGATTCAAAACATGAGGGTTTTGATTAAATTTGCTAATTTGTGTATTCTATTCAAATCAGGTTAGCCTTCCTTTTATTTGAAAATAATAATATGGTTTTATAATTACCATTTTGGTCTGGATAGTGTTCCAAGTTTTTATTTTATTTTGGCTGGTGGCCTTCATGATACTGATTTCATGTGTCTATAGCACTTGTATAAATCTGTCATTTGTTACGTTCCCATTGACAACATTTAAAACAAAACATTTTAAAGTCTGTTTTAGGTAAGGACTCCCATTTCAAATGTACTGCTTTATTCTTAAGCTCACAGTATCATAAAATGTGATTGTGTCACTGTCCTCTTGAATTGCCTTAATGTACCCAGTATATACTGTCCTGGTCAATCTTCTGTGTTACATAAACCTAAAGTTGTTCCTAGAGTTTTTGTAGTAATGTGTGTGTAATTCAGGTTTTGGTAGGTTGTGAAGTGATTGACATTGTGGACTAAACTTAGAAGCTGTAGATAACTCCATTTTATGTATTAAAGGGAGGGGAAGACAAGTCAACATCAGGAGAAGGTAGCAGGATCAAATAATAACTTTAAAAATATAGATTAGACATGAGCATGTTTGAACACTAATGGGAATAACAGAGGTACACTGAATCTGGACACAGTGGAGGGTGGAGACTGTGGCCATTGGTCATGCTAAGTCTTAACAGCATATTCAAGTACAACATGGAGCTGTGCTCCAGGAGGAAAACAGAAGTAACTATCAGACTTGCTGTCTTTATGTCTTTCAATGAGATTATCAAATCTGTTGATGCATTTTTTCATCCTGCAAATTTTGATATAAAAACATAGTAAATGAAGATAAAATGGGGGAGGGCAGTGGAGAAACTAAAACCAGATTGCCAAGTAAGCTAGAAGGAATATTTACCTGTCAGTAGCTTTTCTCCAAATTCAATTGTAGAATCAGATGGACCTGGGTCATTTACATCCTTTCTGTCCCTTAAATGCCCTTAAAAACTGATTTTTGAATGCTTTAAATAGACAAATTCTCACTGATTCAGTTCAGTCTCTACCACTCCCTGTTATTTTATACTCCACTCACAACCTGATGACTCTAATTGACATTTTAGTTTACAAATTCTGCTGCCAAATAATGCTATGAGCAAGAATGCTCTAATAACAATAGAATAAAATTTGCAAAAGAAACATTACTACCAGGACTTTTTCTATGCTACTCTTGTGATTTGGATGAACCAACCATTTGGAAAAGATGCTATAAGAGTTTTTTTTTAAACAAATTAATTTGTTGGGTTTTGTGAGCTTTTTGTAATTGCTTTTCAATGTGGTCCTTCCTTTGATTTTGCTTCCGTATCTTTACTGCCTCTGCTAATAGCAAGTTTGTAAAAATAGACAATGTGCATTCTGTGTTTGATTTCCATTGATTAGGGGTTATCCCTGTAGTCATATTGACTGTTCTATCCTATCAGAAATTGATGTTGTTACACTATCTTTTCAAGTTATTATTTAGGAAAAATAATATCCGCTCTGCAAATATTTTCCTTTGTGAGTTACTAAAAATTTCTCTTTTGTTGTTTATCAACCAAGGCAACACTTTCATAGCTTTATTTATGCAATTTTCTTCCTCCCCAACGTATTTCCTTTAAATGAATGGAGCATAGCTACTCTCAAATTAATTTGTAACTCTCAGCTCTAAGTAACTAAACTTTTAAGTGTAATAAATCTTAAAATACGGTTCAAAATTTCAAAATTAGTTCTTTAAAACCATCATCTACCTACCATATTACTTCCCATGCCATCCTTCCTTATCTGCTATTTATGTTTTTCTGGTAGGGGAAAGCATGTTGCAGTGCTCCTGTGTCTTTGAATTTTCCCCTTCAAGACATTAAAATCTTAATCACTGGCAACGCTTCTTTAGTTCCTTCTCATTCATGAATCAAGAGCACTAGGTTCTATTCCTCAGAGTTGGAAGGTTTTGATAGTCTTTCTATTACAACATAGATATACCTTTCAGAACAAAAGTGGACCTTTATAAAATCCATATTCTTTACCCATGGTAGCACTGGGGCCCATGAACCATCCTCTGCTGGTACAGATATGGTTTCCTGGAGCATGCGTATGCCTACATTTTGTTCTTATCATATTAACTCTTATTTTCAATAGAAACTTTTAATTCTTGGTTTCTCTAGGAGCAGTGGTTTAACTTCTATACGGCCTTTATATAACTTCATAGCTATACTTCTTATTCTGTCTTTCTTGTCTGTTTATATTATCCCTTTGGTGATATATGGAATAAAACCAAAATATTCAGAGCTCAGAAATATTCCTAAGTCTACAATGTGATTCCAAAAAGCTATTGCAAATTTCTGACTGTGTGTGGTGGTGGTTAGTGAGGATACAATTGGAGTTAATTTCATTTCCGTCTGTTCCCATCTAAAGACACAGTGTGATGAACACCTGTAATCCCCATGACTTGGGAGGCTGAAGCAGGAGAATAGCAAGCTAAAAGCCAGCTTCAGCAACTCAGCAAGACCTTGTCTTGCTAAAACATAAAAAGGGCTGGGGTTGTGGCTCAGCCCAGTACAAAAAAAAAAAAAAAAGACACAGTAAGTGAAAATAGAAAATAAAAGTTGGATGAATAGAAGTCTATAATTTCTAAAATCCAAATTATATCTTGGATATCCTAATTTTGATTTAGTATTTCCCTCATCAAATTTAAATACAAAATAACAATTGCAAAATCCAAGTGAGAAAGAAAAAGTAAATTTATAGAACTTAAGCTAAATGTATATGTTGAAATATGTGTAAACGAAGTGATTACTATGTTCTTAAAATAAACATTGCAAAATTGTTAAACATCCACATTATTGTGAATTACAAAGGGGTGCCTCTCTTGAGAAAGACATCTAAAGAGCACTGAGCTCCCCTGAGTAATACTTTGTCACACAGCTGGCTGCACATCAGCTTCCAAAGCTTCTGAGCCATTATGAGCTTCCACACTGTGGAAGTCAATCCAAAATCCTTTAGGTACTAGAGTAGAAAACTAAGCCTGGCATTTGGGACATGGCTTATAAATAATCATTTAATAAGCCCAAAGTTGCACTTAGAGATTCATATCACTCTGTTCAACATTTACCGTTGGAAGCAGAAGTTCAATCATTCCCCAATAATTCTAAAAATAAATATGTAGGAAGACATCCCCCCTAAAAGCCAGTTATTCATATCATCATTTCAGAAATATCACACATTATTTTTGTGTTAGTTTTTTTCATGTACGTATGTTTGCATCTGTGTATCTTTTTATAAACATATATAGCTGCCTAAAGTCATTTCAGATGTACTAATCTATATTTATTTGATTAGTCACAGAGAATAAATCATTCCAGCAGAGTCACTATTGCCCTATTAGTTCCTCTCCCCTCATCTACATGCCATAGAGTGTCGTATGGGAAAGCCATGACAGCTTTAGACAAAGAAATCCTGCTCTTTACATTTTATATCCTACATATGACAACACTTTATGCTGCCTTAAGACTATTTAAAAAGAAAAAAAGAAGAGCTTTTAAAAAAGACTTTAATTTCACATTTGCAAGTTTTTATATGCATCTATGTTGTAAGTGGCCATATAATCTGTGGTTTTAAGCTGGTTTTGAAACTTTGGCACATGAATGGACATCTGAGTTCTGCAAATTATGAAGACATTATTTGCTCATCAATAAAATCAGGATGATAGTAATAACACTTGTCTTATGGGGCTATTGTACCTGTCACAAGAATCCGCATTAGGTAAATTCTAGCTATTTTTTATTAACAGAGGCTTAAAAGGACTGGACGTTTTGCAATATTCATTCACTGTAATTTTATTGAGCAGTACTCAGCTAATTTGGATTCAGAAATATGATTAAGATTAAATAAGGTAAACAAGAGAAGAAATGAAAAGAGAAAAACGAAAGACAGGGGACACTTTGAAGTGACAAAACAAGTGGCCATGGGAACTCAAACACATTCGTACTTACGGAGCTGCCCAAGTCGTGCTTTTTCTTTTTTACCAAACAAGCGTCCTATTGAAGATTTGATTCCTTTCTTCTTGGGGGCTTTGTGAAGAGAGTCTTGGCTGCTATTGGCACTGCCAAGTCCAAGGCTTTCTGGCTCAAGAGAGGCAGCTAAACTACTGAAAAACACAAAAGAGGACAAATTGCTTGTTGAGGCACACAAGATTCGTTTCCTTTATGAAAACACAAAAGGAGGAACAAGTAGACTTTGAATGCTATTTTCTCCCTATGCTTCTTAAGATATTGAAATGTGGTTTCCTCAACCTCCGGACTCTGTGTTTCCAAATTTCAGTAGAAACATTTTCTTTTGTTCCAAATGGCTTTTTCTCCCTTATTCTTAGTACAATATGAAACTAATCAGTGAACATAGGTTGGTATAATAACTGTTTGTTAAATGTCCTTCTGCGATTTAGCACTTCACCCTGTACATATTTATTTCTCAGAGTTTGTTTTTCTAATCTTAAACATAATGATCTATGCTAATCTACTAATAATAAAATTAAAGATGCTATTTTGACCTGTGATTTTACTGGAATTCTCTCTCTCTCTCTCTCTCTTGAGTTTGGAGCCCATTTCATTTATTCTCAAATCATCTGTTTTGAATCTAAAAGCAACAAGTCATACACCCTAGTGATTCCTATATCTTTGTTCTTAATTAGAGTTCTTCAGTATTGTTTTAGGTAAATGACAGCTGAAATGACTTCCAAGTACTTGGTCTTAGTCCAATTTCTATTTCTAACTTGACACTGTCTTAATAGGAAGAGTTTAGTAGGTATGGCATAGGTGTTTATAGTTGATAGTTTGGTAACATCACGATGTGTTCTTTTTCTTATTCCTCTGAGTTAATTTCAGCTCACATTCTCTATACTCCAAAGCAACTGCTTTTCATATGTAAAAATATAATTCTATCTTTTGTTGAACGGGGAAAGAAATATATACTTTGAAGCTCCCATATCCAAGTTAACTGAAAATAATAAAAATAAATGCCCAGAAAACAGAAAACCCTGTTTAAAAAAGTATTTGTCATAAAACATACTATTTGGAAGATAGATTCTTTCTTAAAGCATTGATCATTAATGATTATTAATAATTAAGCATTGATCATTATGTCAAGAAATGCTGCAATTGATAAGACAGTAAACAGACATACATTTAAGAAACAAACTGCATGTTCAGATTTATTTATGTCAATTATTATAATTTCTGTTTGCAAAGTTTCAGGCATATGGAAAGAACAGCATGAAGGGTCACTTTAACAAATGAGATATTCTCGAATACGTACAACTTTGCTTGCAGCATTTTGGCCAATGTGCTATCTATTCTAAGAATATTTGTGTGAGGAGTTATCATGGTTAGCTCTAGCTGCGCAGGGTGCACACACCTCTTTGCTAAAACCAAGTAAGGCAGTCATGGACTTTTCAGAACTTATACAACAATGTAAATTTATAGTACTGTCCTAGAATCTCTAGAATTTTACAACTACTTTTATGTCTTTTCGGTAGTCAAATCCATTTTAATAGGAAATATCTTCTAAAAATAGGAATTTTTCTTATACAATGACTAATAATCATACCACAAAATGTAATTTTAATTAAAAAATTGTCCCAGATGAGAGAGTTGGTTATTTCACAAGATATATTGGGGGAAAGGGAGCAGAACAACACATTGACACAGAATTATGACTCAAATCTAAATTTTTTGTATAAATTTTTTTAGCAGTCTATTTGACAGTACTGAAGGCAAAGGGACATTTTTGGAAGAAAAGTATTCAATATGTAGTGCGCTTAGTTGTCTTACCTTCGGGCATCATTGTGATAGGAAGAAGGGAGGGTGTGAGTCATCCTGATGGCTCTGGGTGTAGGGGGAGGAGAAGTTTCACATTTAATTGTTGCTTTATCCTCTCGACCATCTTCTTCCACCACTGCAATCTAGAAGCAAAAAAAGTGTATTAAAATGAACTATTTCTAAATTTCAACTGAAGTGGATATAAATGAAGAATCATTAGGGCACAGCTTTAAGTAATTTTAACACAAAGACTTGGGGCATATGTGTTTTACATGTATAAATTCATACTATCAAAGTATTTTCATAGGAATTTCCAGAACCTCAAAAAAAAAAAAACCCAAAAATAAGAACCTCGGTACACCAAAGCATTGTTTAACAGCAGTAAAGAACATAGACCAATACATAGCAACAAAAAAAGCTATTCTGGAATCTATTTTATCATATCAGATGTGTGTGTTCTTTACAAAAAGATAGTGCATATTTGAGCAAATTTACTAACTGAAAAAACATTATCATAGGTTATTATAACAAAGATACATTTAAGTGAAGATATTTGAAATGAGAGGACAAGTTGGCAAAATATAATTTTATCGGATGAAGTGTTTTAAATTAGTCAAACTAATGAAATGCCTTGTTAGAGTGTTTTGAAATGGCTAACAGTTTAGAGGAGTTTTTTTTTCAAATGAGAATAATAAAAGTTAAGGACATAATTTTTAGAAATTGTTTCATTTCACTACCAGCCTGGAGCAGTGACTCAGCTGTTATGGCACTTGCCGGGCATGCGCCAGGCCCAAGGTTCAAACCCCAGCACCAGAGACACAACGAAGTGTTGGAGAAATAAAAACCACACAAAAAACTAAATAAAATTGACTCAATCTTATCTCTCTTTCACTGTCTCATTCTCTTTCTTAAAAAAAAAATAAATAAAATCTGTCTCTCAAAAGAACTTTAAAGTTCAGAATCTAGAACAATTCAGGATACCATCAATTTTGTCAGAGAAACACTGTAATAAAAAGGTGCTTCCCAACAATCATGTTAATTATTGAGAAATGTATTTTATATGCTTCATTTTTAATGGAACCACTGCATATTACATATCCATAGAGAGATCAAGGTTATGGAAAACACTGCTAAAAAATACATGATTCTAGAATCTGATGAAAAAAGTTTCTCAGTGTAGCTCATTTTATGACTAAAGCAAAAATTTTAAAGCTGCATTCTGGGAAAAAAACTTTTATTGGTTTCTACATAATCCTTTTATGCTCTTATGTATAAACCTGTTTATGTAGGATGTAGACCCCAGGCCCTGTAGGAACTTGATGAAGTTATTTGTAGTCTCTTGTCATCCAGGCTCACATTATTCATACATTTTAGGTGGGCAGCTTCCTGTGAGTCCTTCTCTCAGTGCTACCACAAGAATGTGCTGTCAGCATGATTCCATTGCAAGGAATCCAAACCCCATCTAAACTGTTGAGGCACGCTTCATTACTCTTCCTAACATGTATTAGCATTTTCACAGTTATTGGATGTAACCACAATTCTTTTCTACAGTGGTTTTTGCTCAGCATAATTATTTCTGCTTTCAGAATTTTGCTCCTGAAACACTGTAGAATAAAATATTTCTCTTTCCCCTCTGCCCAACTCTACCCTTTCTAATATCAGCTCTTAAAAACATCAGGCAAAACCTGTTCCACTGAATAACACTTCGAACTCAGTATATAAACAAAGTGGAGGAAAAAGGCTTTGGAATCAGTCAATAAGATGGAAGTGATGAAGCCTATGTTAATGCACTGTTTTTTATTTTTATTTTTTAAAGAGTGAAAGACAGTGAGAGAGAGAGAGAGAGAGGGAGAGAGAGAATCAATTTTATGTTATTCACATGGCTTTCATTGTTCTGACACTTAGTTGTGTACGTGGGTGCTGGGGTTTGAACCGGTGTGCTTGCGCATGCAGGACAAGCACCCTAGCGGCCGAGCCACTGCTCCAGCCTGATGCACTGTTTTGAATTATAAATGAAACCCCTTACGTACCTCCTTACCCTGATACACAACCATTTTTAGTTTATGGTCCATCTTTCCATGGCCTTCTTTACCAGTTACCACTTTACTCCCAAATTCTGTGAGGTTGCATTTCTATTCAGGACCTTCCATCCTACTTGTTTCTTATTTCTTTGTACCCAGTGAACTTCTTCTACACTATCTACTCAGAATTCTTTCTAAAATCATAAATCCCTTCTTGCACTCCCAAGGTGGTGGAGGAAGTCAAGGAGTAACAAGGACTCTACAGAGTAAACCTGATGACTGAGAACCAAATGGTAGTGTCAAAAAGACACTAGAGGAAAATGGATAATAACTTAGGGAAAGAAAAGAAAATTCCATCACTCTAAGCTACAGAAATATAGCATGGATTCCCTTGATGAAATGATGCTGATAAAGTTCTCTGGTTTCAGGAGTACTTTAGCACACATTGTCTACCACACACTAGTAGAAACATGTGAAACTTCTCCATCTGATACCTGGTGACTATACGCTATGTTATTCTCAGAAATCGAGTACAAAGCTCTTTTGAGAATTAGAATTGGCATCATTTTGTTTCCTACACCCTGTACTCTCTTCATTCCATTCTGAACAGGACAGCAATGTTTTTATTTATCTCCTTCCAGTACTCATTAACTCCTAGAGATAGCAAACCACTCTCTGGAAGAGAGCCTTTTACATGCAAACCCTCAACACTCAGAGCTCTCTACTGTCTTCAATAGCGGGTTCACCACACTCCAGGAGGAATATTCCTCTGCGCTAACAGCTCAGGTCCAGGCAGGAGAGAGAGGCCACTAGACCCCAGAGCCAGCCAAAGTTACTAAAACATCAGTCCTAAAACTGCTTGCCTGCCTTTCCTTACCTTATCTGAACAGCTACTAAAAAGGCTCCTGCCCATGTTTTCCCCTGACTCCTGCCAAACTCAGTGCTTTCTGGGGACATGGAGTGCTCTCTTCTCTTGAGTACTGTAACAAACTACTAATATCTTTTCTTTGCCAGTTGTTTCCTGGTTGGTTGACCTCAGTTTTCATGAATAATAATGAAATAAACACTTTTAAACAACCAGCATGTTTTTAAAGAAAGACTTCCCCAGTTGTGAATTTATTTTACTAATTTTTGTGGTGCTGGAGATTGAACCCAGGGCTTCATGCTCTACCACTGAACCATATACCCAGCCCTGAACAACCAGAATATATCTTGTATTAATATTATAATATCTAACTCTATCATTCATGGTTTAAGCATTCAGTAGAAAATCAGGATACCTAGTGATCATAAATCTAATCATTGCCCCTAAAGCATAAATAAGCAATTTTATTTTTGATGTATTATCTCTCATGATCATGTTTAGATAATAAAATAATGTCATAACTCTTACATACTTTCAATATTTCTTTTTAAATAAAGCAAAACTCAACTTTAACCATGTAAAAGTTATTTACCATACCTTTCTCCGATGTTTCCTTAGATCACTTGGCTGTGATTGGCAGTAATAAAAGCAACATAAAACAGAACTAGTTAATGATTACCATTTGACCATGTTACAAATGTAAATACTATCTATAAGTTGGCTACCATTTCTTTAACTTATTTCAAGCTATCATAAATAAATGTCTTTTAATTATTATAGAAACACTCCTTCTCCTGGTGCTTGCTATAGAAAAGAAACCTCTCATGGACGAGGGGCAGGTCCCCAAGATGCAGTCACATCTACCTATGATTCAGTCATTGCATATAGTCATGTTCAGTGGAGAATATAAAGTAGAGTAAGTCAGTCTAGTCAAAGTGAGCTACTCAGAAACAAAGAGACACAATATCCTCCCAAGAAAATATGGATCAGAAAGAAATGAAGATCCAATGCACATATATAGAGTCTATAAACTCTGTTCCACCCTATCCGTGGAGAGCTCTGGGCATCCTTTGGGAAAGTATGCTGCTCTCAAGGATCTCAAATTTTCTGGAATCCTAACAAATTTCTGCATCCCAACACATACTAAAATCTCTGACCTCAGCATAGCATGTGCTTACATGTCAGTACTATTTTACACAATTTAAAAGAAAAACTGCCTCTTTTTTATAATTCCAGATAAATTCTATTTACATGTTATTTTTATTAAGTTCTCTTATGTAAGTAAAATCATCTTTATTAAACTATTTATTATGGCTTCCATTTTTATTTGTTAATGGAAGATATGTTGACTTCACCATGTTAAGTAGTCTAACTAGATATTGCTAGCAAGCAATTTATGCCTGTGGGTTGCTGTGAGGTAAGAGGCAAAGGTAAAAACAACTACACTTTATTATCAGGACTAAGAAGCAATGTTGGAAGGGTGTCACACCATGCAGCAACTAACACAGTGTTTTTATAATCTCTTTTTTTCTATAGCTAAAATTTCTAACCTTCCTCTGAATTACATCCAATGAAATTTTTTTTCCTCTAATATTTTCTACAGATAAAAGAAAATCTACCTGTCCTTCACTATAGGAATAATGAGTTTGGTGACAGTTTTATTATGTGTCAAGGGCTTCTAAGAGTTCCTTTCTTGCTTTTTAGACTTAGATATTGAACACTTAGACAATTCCTCAACTTTCAGGAAATGCCATTAATATTTTATAAGTATTCTAATTACAGTGTATTAATGGTCATTTACCAGTTGTTATTTATGATTATCTGCTCAAGAAAATGCATGAATAATTTAATTCTGGAAAATTCACAATTTAAGCATTTATATCACTTATAGGGATGAAATACAGAAGAATCAAAAGACTAGGGGGTGGGTGATATGGGGTTAATTCTAGTTTAAGAACATATGCCTAACACATGTTACTTTATATGCATTTTTGATTGTACAGTAATCAATTCCTTAATAAAAAAAGTGATAAATAAATGAATAAAAGAAAAAGCATGAAATCACTGGCATATGTTTTATATACACAAAAAATTAAAATGATTTTGAATGTACTATTTCATTATTATAAAAATAGCACTATGTTAATATTTATGGAAATAGTAAAATGGCAAAATAATGCATAATAAACATATAGGGAAGTAATAGCAATATAGAATCACCAAAGTATTAACTGCCTCAGTTGCTGACTAAATTGTGTTATATGGTCCGAGATTCTTACTGGAGTTTTGGTAATAATTTTGTCTTTAATATTGCATAATTCATAATACATTTGCAGAAACCAAGCCAGAGATGAGAATATTTTAGTTAATAAAATCAGGCAGCTGTTTCCTGGGTTTCCAAGATAAGCAGACCACAATGTGGCTTATAAAGTATTTCTAGTAGTATACCTTAGTATATGGACTCAGAGCTTGCACTATATTTAGTTGAAGTTAGTTCTGATTTGTTGGTCATTATTCTGACTAGTCATTTTCATGTATATTTAAAATTATTTTAAATATCACTTCCAGTAATGAGTACAAAATAAAAAGAATTAGGAGCTTAAAAAATTAAAATTTTGCGGCTGTTGTTTTATTATTTTTACCATTTTCTTTCATGTAAACTTTATCTTTTATAAGTCTCATAACTGCAAACAGTTTGAATGTAGGAAATGTTACTCTACCACCTAAAATTTTTGTTTTGATGATTAACTGTAAAATTAAAGAAAAATATACCTAAATGAATATATATATGTAATATATATATATAGATAGATATAACATGTAAAAGAATTTTTTAAAAATAAAGCAAAAATTTTGAATATCAAATATTTACTTGTAAACTTTTCTCTAGGGAGAGAAAAATATACATAATCAACATGTGCCCATACATATGTATATTATATAAATTAATCATACATACTTGCATATTTATATAAATTATGATAAATATGATTTTTGCAATTTATTAACCAGATTACACATCATGTCAAAATATTTAATGATGCAATTTAGATAATGAATTAAACTTCTTTATTCAGATATATACGTGCACATCTATATAAATGTTATAATCATACATGTATATATGGGCATTGTGCACTTTTATAGTACTTCACTGACCACAAACACCTTATATACTTTATATCCTCTGTAATATCATTAATTTTCCCCTATTTACTGTATTTGTGCCAGATTTTAGAATGTATAAACTACTATCTATTTTTATTTTAATTAGTTTTAAGTTGATTTACTTATTTTGGTACTAGGAATTGAACCCAGGGGAGCTTAACCACTGAATCATATCCCCAACTCTTTATTTATTTAGTTTTATTTTGAGACAGGGTCTTTCCAGTTGCTCAGTGCCTTGCGATGTTGCTCAGGCTGGCTTTGAACTAGCGATCTTCTTGCCTCAGCCTCCCAAGCAGTTGGGATTATAGACATGTGCCACATCGCCTGGCTACTTTCAAGCTGTTTTATTTTCAATTGAAATTTTATTATTTAAACAATATAGTTTTAATGAACATTGGAAAAATATAGACTTGGATCTCCACAGATTGTTCAAAATATTTAAATCTTAATCATTGTCATTTCAACATATTTCCAGGTAATGAAAGAAAAAAAAAACAAGAACAATGCATGCTTTTGAGTTAGATATATTTGAGGAAAATTCCAGCTCCACTCATTAGCTGGGCTGAACATGGTCAATTTAGTCATCTCAAAACTTCAGCTCCCTCTGCTCACTGTTGAGACCATGTCCTGTGGCATCAGTACTGTCATGTGAATGAAATGACTGAACAGCGTGGCATTCAGTACTCATTCCAAACTATATTTTAGAGACCTTTTAAAATTACTTTTAGCATGTGGCACTTTGATTTTCTATCAATGGTTTTCAGGGGAATTCCTTCTTTGGGTTTCAAGTATTATCTCCAAATATAAAGCTAAATGAACAATAATGAAAGAATGAATGTGAAAAGGTTGACATGAACTCTGAAAAAGATGGGAACACAATGCTCTTGGTCTTTATGGCTCTGATGAAAATTATGTTTTACAAAATTTAAAGTTTCTGTCTTGGTAGAGTGAAGCAATTATTAGACATGTGTTTTGCCATTTATTATATTAATAAAGTCCACCCAGTCCAAATGTATTTCATCCACATGACTTCCGTAAAAGTGTAATTAATGGTTAAAGTCATTCACATTTCTCATGTGATGTTCAGATCCCTGCCTGTCCATTGACTAACTATGGGACTTTATGTGTTTGAAATACTATTTCTTCAACTTGTAATGGAATTGATAATTAAGTCTCCCATATAGGGTTCTTGTGGGAAAAAAGAAACAAACCATAAAATGCATCGGAAGTCCTTAGAGGACAGCAAGCAACTAGGGTGTTTGAGCTAATGCATCATTAAACTTAAGAGGAACTAAGTTTCCGTGCACACAGCATCATACCAGGGTCATGACTCCCATCCGGTCCATTTCCCTGGCTGGGCTTCTTGGGGTGAGCTTTGGTGTTGAGTGTCCACTAGGAGGAGATGAACTGGCCAGCGAGGAAGCTGTAACAGAGGCAGTGATGGAGGTCCCTGGGTGGACCCTTGCCAAATTCAGGCCCTCCAGGCTCACACTGGCCACTCTGTTCTCAATTTCTTCAGCACGTAACTCTGTAGATTCTTTTTCTTCCTGAATCAACCTACAAGAGAGTTTAATTTTGATGAATTACATACTGCTCCAATGGTAAATGGAATTCACATAAAATTAATTAAAAGTACTCCAAATATTTTATATCACATCTGGAATTTTCATCTTAATTTCTGTTGCAGGTAATATAAATTTAGTAAATTCTAGGGGCTTCCTGACCTCAATTTATAAAATCATTTTTTTACAAAGGATATGAGATTCCTGGCCACTTTCTGTTTGACCCTTTTTCTATACTAACACCTGCTAAAACTCTTTTAAAAACTTACAACCTTGTTAATGTTGATGACTAATTCTAATATTACATTTGCACTCAGGTACCTAGTAAAAATACTTAAAAATCCAGATAATCGGAAGTATTTCATTGAGCTTCCACTCAATGAAAAATTTAATTAGTAGCATCTTTAATAAATGTCCATTTGTACATGAAGTAAAAAACCAGCATCTTCTTAAAACTTGAATATTTACTTAGTTAAGCATCCCTTAAATAAGCAACAGGCAATTTAACAATCTAGAAATATAATTAGATATACAGATGGATAGAAAAAAATTTAAAACAAATTATTGATATAAATTCTTTTGAGACCATGAAATGCAGTTACCTTTTTCTTTCAATGAGGGGAAAGGTCAAGAATATTTATAATTAGTTATTACAAAGGCTCAAAGAATAAAGAGGCTTGGTTTGTGTGAAGATCCTTTCTAAATCTGAATTTATGTACATTTTGCATGCTACAGTGCAACTGTGTATCAGTGTACTTTGAGATGGAAATCATAAACCTCTCTGGAGTTATTTTGTTCCTAACTGCAAATGGTTTATTGTGATACCATGTGTGGTCCCCTTAGCTTTAGCTTTATAAGCACCGCAAAGTTTTCTTTTTGCATATTTAGTGCTGGGAAGGTCATTCATTCAGTACATTTGTGCTGCAGGAAGCGGTTATTTGGTCTGGTGCGTAGTTGAACTGCCTCTACTCACCCAAGTTTCATATGCTTATCAGCGTCTTGACGCTTAACTCATTCTGTCTTCACTAACTTTTTCTGTAACTCCCAGATTTTGTTGTTGTTGTTTGTTTTTGCTTTATTGGTACCAGAGATTGAACCTAGGAGTGCTGAACCACATCCCCAGCCCTTTTCATTTTTTAAAAATTTAAGATAGAGTTTCACTAAGTTGCTTAGGGCCTCACTAAGTTGCTGAGGCTGGATTTGAACCTGTAACCCTCAGCCTCCTGAGTTGCTGGGATTGCAGGCATTTGCCACCACACCTGTCTGTAACTCCTAGTTTTTAAGGAGCATGTGTTCACTTACTAGACAGAAAGTATTTTGAGGTTTTCTTTATAGATAATTGGAATAAATGGTCTTAGTGATTTTCAATACTTATTTTAAAAAATCAAAGTATTTTTTATTTAGGAATAATTAGTTCTTTATATATTGCACTTACAAATTTCAACAAATATATGATTGCAAATATTCATTTTGATTAATAAAGAGGCAAACATACAATTAATTATAACCTTTCACTTACATGAATAATATGAATTCTGTTACTCTTGAAGTTTACTTTTATGAATGCATTTTAGCTTCATCCAAAGATCAAACTCCCAAAGGAAAGCTTAATCAAATAGCATAGTACAACATCATTAATGTATGAAACACATTACAAAGGAAAAATTTCCCCTCTGAAAAATGGCATTTTGTACCTTCAAATACATGTTAAAAGAAAATAACTCCTGCAGAAATTTATTTTGGTAAGAGGCAATGCCTTTCTGCTGTAGAAATAAATTTTAATTATCTATTCTGGATATTCTGTTAATTATAAAAGAGAACCAAGACTAGAGGATGTTAAGTAAGAGGTAGAGGGAAATCAAATGCTACCTAGATGGTCAGTTTATTCAAAAAAATAAATGACAATCTGTTGACCTTTAAGATCACATGGAAGGATGCAAGGATAAAGACTACAGAAGTAAGGCAGGCAACCTAGTAGCCAACTATAGAAGAAAAGCAGCCCAGTGGAAGTGAGTCTGAAATAATTTGACTCCTCTTTTAAGGGAATCAGCAAGATGTGAATCAGTCCCAAAACATGCATTTTTAAAATGATTAAATTGGTTGTTAAGAGAAGAAAAAAATTATAACCAGAGATAAATTCTGGTTGGTGTTAATAAATCACCACAGTCTGTATCAAGGTGTGTATTTCTGTTGAATGTTGCTATGTGATCAAATTTTATGTATTTTTCCACTTTCTTTCAAATAAGCAACTATTTGTTACTGAGATTTACAACACTAATTTAAGAGAGGTAGGTATCTCTGAAAAACAATAAATAAACTGCTATTGAGTGTGCTTTGATATTTTTGGAGAAAATAAACATTATAATGGAATACACTCAATTTCAAACCTATTCAGTGGATTTAACTATTCGGTGAACAGCATCAGACAGTGTAATTCAGTTAGAATTCATGTTCTACATTATTTTTTTCTGCTTATAATTATTGAATATTTGGGCAGCACTCTCCATATATCATGTACAATGCTGACAAAGAAATGAGTGAGCAAAATTGACACAGTTCCTGCTCTTAGATAAGTTATAATCTAGTGAAGGTGAAAGATCTACAGGATAATAAATCCTTCCCGGAGGAAGTGTTATGGAGCTATTCATGGTGAAGAAGGGTAAAAATGGAAACCATGTCAGGGCAAAGCGGGGGTGGTCCAGGGAAAATGTTCCAGAAGAAACAACCACACAAAAAATATATGCATGGGCCATTTAAGGAACTGGAAGCCATGCCTAATGGGACAAATAGCAAGACAGGTAAGTGATAGGAGGACACTGTAGTCCATATTAAGGAGATTGTTCTTCATATTAAGATCATTTGAAGAGTGTGGAAAAGAGGACAGAGCACATTTAGTTTTTGAAAAGTCTGCTGTGAAGCAGAGAGAAACCCTTATCCTCTAGGTGAGGAGCTATGTTGGTATGCAGTAGGATGAGAATGGAAGAGAAAAAGGTAATGTGATTCATAGCAGAGGGAGACCAATAGACTTAATCAGAACCAGAAAGAACAAAATAAAGCATTGTTCAAATTAGTAAATACTTGCTCATCAATTGAAAAAACAAGAATACTTTCCTGTATTCAAATGAAAAGAAATTATACCTTCCATATTTGGGATTTTACTGGGGTTAGTCAAGGTAATTACAGAAAAATAACTGGCTATTATTAAAATAAGCATTACATTAAGTTAAAGTTGAATTTATTATTGTGCCAATATTTTTCAGTATTTGAAATATTGACTTGCATGGTTTCAATTATAAAATGGAGATCATTTAATTATCAAAATACTGTGTGATCATAGTACCTTTTTCTTATGTACTATGAAATAAATTGTAGTTGGAACATATCACCCTCAAGCTTTATTGGCTCTGAAATAAAAAATATAATAAAGAGACTTATTAGGCTCTTATTGTCAAGTCTAGCTGATATAAAGAATGCCAATGAATTTTATCCTTATTTGCTTGCTTAGTAAATTTGCATCACATATTTTCCAAAAATTGGAGGGGATTTGTATTGATCAACCTGATTTACCTTAAACTTCAATGCACATATGTGAAAATTTTATCTTTACAGATATAAGGAATCATAATTAATCAGCAGAAGATCTATGTAAAGCAAGTTTATGTGAGTTACAGTGCTTGCTTGGCATGTACAGGGACCTGTGTTCAAACCCCAAAACCACATACACAACTAAGTGTCAGAAAAACAAAAAACATGAAAAAATAAATAAAATTTAGTCTCTTCTTTTCTCTCACTTTCTCCCTTTCTCTTTTAAAATAACCAAAGAAAGAAAGAAAAGCAAGTTTAGGCATGACTGAATACAATTATAACCATCTACAAGCATTAAAATGAATAATCTGTATTTTTAACATAATATATTCCTAAATGGTTTTGTCTTTGTGATCAATAACAGTGGTTATTGATCATTTAAAAGCATTAACTTTTTTCTCTGTAGTTTTGGCAGAGAAAAACACCCTATCCTGCATTCAGCACATGACCTGCAATAAACTGAGTTAAGATCCCCCATTCACACAATGATCACCTAACTCCAAACCTGCCTGACTGTACATGGACATGGGAGCATTAGGAGGTCAGTAAAAGAGTTCATAAGCATGGGAACTTAATATGGTAAAGTTAATGTCTTTCTCTTTCTCTCCATCTCTCCCTGTTTTTCCCTCTTTCTGCTTCTTCTGAGAACCAAAAGAAAATCTTCCCAAGAAACTGAACTCTGTATGAACCTTGGTCTTGGACTCTCTGGTCTCCAAAACTGTGAGAAAATAACTTTTTATTTCAGCCACTCAGCTTGTGGTGATTTCTTATGGCAGCCCATGCAGACTAACACAGAGCCACTGGTGGTGAAAAAAAAAGGGTGTGTTTTAAAAGATAGTTAACATTAATAAACTTCTAATAGTATGCTATCCCTAAAATAATGACCTAAAATTGATAAAGATAATATTAATTTTACTCCAATGCCTAAGCACTTTTAAGAGAGCTAAGTGTACATTAATTTGTATACTATTTAGTCCCTTGGCTGAAGTATGAAATTACCTTGTCATCTCATTACCACAAATATTATCCACATAAATGGCCAGTTTTAATTTAAAAAGTACTTTAAAATTAATGAAGAAAATTTTATCTTTAACCTATTATTTTAATTGTCTCTGCCATTAGTCTAATGTGAATCATCTATGTTAATTTTATACAGGAACTTCACAGATTTTGGGCAAATCTTGTAAAAATGCACATTTGGAAGAGTAGGTGTCCAGGTGATGTCGATTCTTCAGATTTGAGAAGCATAGTACTAAAGGTTTCTAGTTTGGTAAGACTAGAAAGCATGATTATTAATTGAACTGACCTGATTTCTTTGTTGATCGCATCCAATTGTTCCTGAAGCATCATGGCTAGAGTCTGAGCATCAGAATGACCGCTTGGAGAGAGAAGATCCATCGAGCTAAAAATTGTTTCTCTGTCATCATCATCAATATCAGACATTTCAGTGTCACTTTCAAATGGATGGGTGCTTAGTACTCCAATTTGTTGTGTTCTGTTCCATTCATGATCCCCAAGTGATTTCACCTGAATGGTACATGAACAATGGACAGTATTTGTCATATTGCTCATTTTTTTAAAGATAGAGGGATAGTGAAAGAGAGAGAGAGAAAGAGAGAATCAATTTTATTTTAGTTTTTCATATAGCCTTTGTTGCTCTGACACTTTGTTGTGTACATGGTGCTGGGGTTTGAACTCGCGTCCTTGCGCATGCCAGGCAAGCGCCATGATGGCTGAGCCACCACTCCAGCCCTCATATAGCACATTTTTAAAGAACTAATCTGAAAAATACCAACAAACAGAATGCCAACTTATATAGCTGACCCGGCAAAAGCAGAACCAACTATTAAGATTTCAATATTTTAGTTCCATAAAAGTAGTTTCTGAACATCTTAAGAAATGACAGATATTAATTGACAGCAGACATATCAATATTTTAAAAGGAATATAAATGGTAAATTTTCCTATGGTAATTAAATTGTCTTTTTAAGGTAACAATTACTGTAAAATATCTACATCTGCAACACTTTTCCTTATTTCTAAATATAGCAATCTCCATTTACTTAAATATTTCCATTTCTTATACTCTTACCTACATTTTTCTTTTAAAAACTGAGGACACCGATGTTGTCATATAATAAATTATATACGTATAAGAATTCTTCCTTCAGAACTCCCAGAGATTCTAAAACATTACTATACTAAAATATTGCAAAAATATTTTAATTTCATCTCCACTACTCTGGTCCCTTGAACACCTCCTTGATTTTTAGCCCAAGGCGTGCTAAATTACATAGCTTATATTTTTGTAGTTCATATAATGAAGCCTCTACTCGAAAGAGAATTTTGTACAGTCAGTAGGCAAGTGTTTTCCAAATTGTGATCAGAAGGTATGAGTGAGCTGGGCATAAGGAATAGGCACTAGAAGTTTTTTGTTTTTTACGAAATTAGTTTTCATCGATGTGATTATGCAAAATAAGCTATATGGAATGCTACATATTTCCCTTAGTATTATGAATTGAGGACCTGAACTAGCATTTACTTTACAGATTGTTTTGTTTCCAGAGTATTAATTTACTTGTCACATAATAACAATAAAAGAACTGAGATTAACTTAATTTTGACTTCACTTACTCATGTATTTATTCATGCATTCAACAGATACTGAGTGTCTACTGTGATGAATTAATTTATGCATGAGCTATTGGTGACAGTTAAAAATTAAAAGGTGTTAAGGGTCTGTGTATAAATAAGAAAAAATGAATTGTATTTTGAATATATGAAAGCGAGGAAACAAACTGTACTTCAGGTACAAAGGAACTATATTACCCTTAGCTTAAAATTTTCAAGTTATTGATTGAAAAAAAGGCTCATGATAAAGTTTATCATTAGCAGTTTGGGTGTTTTATGCATATTTTCTCTAATTATTTTTAATATAGTAATTTTCATTAAAATAGTCTATTACTTTGAATTTTAACAATAATAATGCCATTGCTTAAGTGCTCAAACCAATCAAAAGTCCATTTGTTTGGGAGTATAGTGTAATGATTAAGGCATGCTGTTTGAAACCATACAAACACAGGAGCAAGTTTCAACTCCAATAACACCTGTGTAATGTTAAACAATTAATCTTTCTGAGCCTCAGCATGTTTATGCCTGAAATTAGTATAAAATACTACTCACTTCATAATGTCATACAGGTAAGAACATGCAAAGTGCTTAGCTCATTTCTTGGGACACAGTGGAGGCATTGTGTTAGTTATCATTTAAAAAATATGTCATATTCTGTGCTTGAAACTAACAAAATTAGTTTCAATTATCTAGTGTTAAAATTCTATCCAAAATAGAATCATGTTTTTAATTAAAGTGGTTGAAGAATTGAAATGCAATGATCGACCTTTGGCTCATCTCTTCGCACCCCCACGCGTCCTCTCCTGGCTCTTCTTATTACTTTCGTTGTTCTGTAATCAGACTGGCTGTCCACCAGGGATCCCACTGAATACCGCAACTCAGCTGAGGTGTCTAGATGAGTTCTGGAGAACAGGGAAAAAAATGCAATATATCCAATCTCAGAAAGTAAACTCACCAGAAAATAGCTGCCGCTGCTTAATTGGCAATAAAGCATAAACTCTAAAGAATATAAACCTCCAGAAGGACCTGGTGAAGTGTTATGCTTTTCAGGTTCCTTTAGAGACTTATATCAGAAGTTCCTGTCTCAGATCCATTCCTGAGGGCTAAGTACATTTTTCTTCTCTTAGAATATACTTTCAACCTTCCTGTTCATGTCATTTTCAAATGTGATGGTAAAATGAAATCAAGATCCATTGCATTACATTCTGACAATTCTATTTAGTTTAGTGGATATCTCAATATTTCCCACTTATTACCATTACTTATTGTTTTAAATCTCTCTTATTAGCTAAACTGAAAAATGTGTAAACTTTTGGGGCACCAGAAGCTTTCCAATTTTAAGAATTTTGGAGAAATTCACTCATACATTCTCTACTTTGCAATATATTCTATTTTTCAATTTAGAGAAACAATATATGCTTAAATAAGATTGACTCAAGGTTAATCATCTATTTTTCTGAAAATAAAATAGGATGTGCCACCAGAACAATTTGTTATGTGTTGATAAGACATTGTTACAAAAGGAGGAAGAAAAACCTTTTCGTAAGCACATTTGATTTTACAATGAAACAGTTGGAAAATTCCAATCAAAAAATATCATCACACCGGTTTTCAATAAACATTGTAATAAAGTACACTGTAATCAACATGCTGAATAGGTTTCTACAGCACATTATTCATGTATAGATTACAGCAAGTTCAGTTTATTGCAACAATAATGATGATGATTATGACAGCAGCTTCATGCTGTCCTATAAAATGAAATAGCAGATCTATCATCAGTAGGAGATAGACTTAATGCTGTGTATTCTGCAGAACTTGGAGCTCCTGCTGACTTACTATACTTCTTTGGAGTTCTATTTTTGAACAAAATCGAGCATTTCTAAATATTTGGCAAGATTTAAAAAGGATCAGCGAGGTCTGGATATTTGCAAAGTGGGAGACTGTCCTAACTTAAGTGAGACCTTGTTTTGCCAAATGAGAAACTAGAGCAAGTGAACTAAGGAATCATCTCCCAAATAGTTATTATTTTTATCAAAATGAATTGGAAAATTAAGCAAACTTGTTTTATAGTGGTAAGTCATATATAAAATTTAATCAACCAGGTCATACTAGAAATGACACAACTCCCAGTATATTGTGCAGGGTCTCTAAGTTTTGTGAAGACAAACATCAGTTTTTGTGACATCATTCTTTGTCCAAGAAGGTGTGCCCAGCATAGGAAGTACTTTATAAACATCTAAGAAGATAGTAAGGAACATAATCATAATATAGTCCCAAATTTCCTAGCTCAGAACTGTGTAAGTCTCTTTCATCTCTGGCTGCTTATGTAAACGTCATTTGGGCGTCAGGGTGGAGTTTCTAATAACTTTATACCTCTTCATCCTACAAAGATTGTTTTCTTTTTTTTACCTCTCAATGCCAAATACTTTATAAAAATATGGAACAAAACAAAACTGGTACATCAATGCTTTGTTTAAAAAATCTTCCAAGTCCTTTTCAGACTTTTCTTCATCTGGGCCCTTCCTACTTTCCAGCTTCACTTTTAGCTACTGTTTCTCGTCCATCCTGCAGTTACTTCAATAATTCATTCTTTATTTTCCTTCTGTGCCATTGAACATGTGGCTTATTTTCCTCTGCTGGAAACAGTCTCCTAACACATTTGTATGGCTCTCATTCTCAAAATTCCAACTAAAAAGTCCTATTTCCATATACTGTGCTAGCTCCAGTATTCCTTCTATTACAACAATCCACAAATTAGCATTCCTGTGTTTTCCATCTGGAACATGTGTTCTTCGTCACCACTGTATCTCCTCCGCATCTATGTCTAGCAAGTAAAAAATACTTAATAGATCTTGGAGTGAATAAGGTTTGGAGCCAACACCGACTCTAGCGGTGCCATCACTGCAACTGCGTATACAGCAGTTACTGCCCCCTTATTTCCCTTTCTTCAGTTCTATGAGCTAGTTCTCCAACAGTAGAACATAGAGACAACATTTCCACATTAATTTTAAATTATTTTATGCTTGCATTTTGAGCAATTTTGGAAGGTTTATGTAAGTTACAAAATAGTAGTTACAAATGGGTTCCTTTAAACAATGACTTATGTAGTTCCCCCACCCCCAAATCTCGTTTAATTTGATTTTTTAAGGGGTGAGGGAAGAGTGAGAGAGAGAGAAAGAGAGAGAACCAACTTATTATTTTTATTTTTTTTATCTGTACTTTGTTTCTCATTTACTTGTGTATGTGGTACTGGGATTTGAACCCAGGTCCTTGTGGATGCCAGGTAAGCACTCCAACCGCTGGGCCACTGCTCCGGCCCCTCTCGTGTAATTCTTGCTCAACTCATTATACAATTCCATAGACAAAGCAGGTATGAATTTTCTTAGAGAATACCTCTCACCCACCCTCTGCTTCCTAGAACATCTCCTATTATGCTTTCCAATTACCCAGATCCTACTTTCCTTCAGAGTGGGGCTAAACCAGGCCTTCTCTAGTCATTCTGAAATTTGTTTTGTTTTATTTTCAGAAGACATAATAGTAGAGAATATTAGTTACTGTTATTCACTCATTTTAGTTCCATTCTTCTCAATGTCCCTTCTATAAGATCAAATACTAGTAGACTGAATTCTTGTTAATCTTCAATTTTACATATAAATTTAGTTATGTGCTCTCAAAAGCATGAATGTTCAATAAAAATTACCAATTGATAAACATTCAGTTATGCTGTAACTTCTTATAGGCTACCAGTTTAACTATCTTAATAATTCCTATAACTCTATAATTGTGATATAATTTATTATTAATAACCCCCCTTGCTCACTTGTGTCATTTTATTTGCAAAGTCTGTAAAATAGTCTTGAAAATATAAATTGTTTAATATACATATACAAAGAAAAAATGGGTTTTCCAAAATCAAACAGCAAATAATTATCTGTCTGAAATCTAGGAATGTGGATAATTTTATTCTGGTTCTAGTGTTCTTTCCACTTCCATCTGCTGCATCAAGGAATATTTGTTCTGCATTGGTCCAATGACCTCTCATTGCTGATATGTGTCACCTTGTGAGATAGCCCCAAAAACTCACTGCAGTAACACAGTCCTGAACTTCAACTCCAGATTTCTATACCTATGTTTCTCACACCTAAGGCCAAAAGACAGAAAAATAGCTATTCGATCCTATTAGAATACAACTATTTGTTGATTAGACAATGCTTTCTTTGTTCATGTATTTAGTACTTTGATATTTTCTCAACTTTTTTCCTCCATCATCAGTATCACTGCCACCACCAAAAGAACACATATCATTGAATTAAGAATTCCAGTTTACATGTACAAATTATACTTTTAAAGATAAGCATGATTTTCCAAATTAATAACTTACAAACTTAAAAGTTCTTTGGATGTCATTTAGGTCTGCAGAACTGTATTTCTCATTGTAAATTGATGACTTCTCAAATATTGAACATTATTTTTATTTATACTTCCATTGAAAAGTGTATAAAATCATTTAGGATTATTTTTAAGCTTGGATTTTTATCTGATAATCTGAAACATGCTTTACTAGATATTCATTCATTCATTCAACATGTATAGTGAGAGTATGCTATATGCCAGGTAACTTTTAACTGCTGAGACTATAACAAACAAACACACATTTACGCCTTTGAGGATTTAACATTCTTAAAATGAACACAAAAGTAAGGAAAATATACTTCTGTTAGAACTTTGTGGTTGTCAAACTTGCAAACAATTGGTATTAATCTGTATTGTCTAGTGAAATGCAGGATTAAATGAGTGAATCTTTATAGCTACTTATTGGCTTTAAATGAAAGAACTTAAGCACAAAAGAAAATTATATGCAAGGTATTAATATGCATATCTGCCTATCAACCTATATAACTATTCAGCAAATGGTCATTGTGAATCAAACAAATGAGTGTATCTAATTTAATTGAATGCTTCATATATGTAATCTCTCATTGCATCTGAATTCATAATTACTTTAAGAGAATAAGACTAACTGTCCACAATCAATGATATTTGTTCTGTCATATTAAACCTTGAACATTTTTTCGGCATGTATCTGCATTGAACACATGTAGAGAAGGGAGCTGGTATCTCCTCTTGTAATGGAATATAATCTACATACACAGTTTAATTTCTTCATTAAAGGGAAACCTATTTTTGAGTGTGGAAACTAAGTAAAGAATCAAAATACAGCAACAACTATTGAGCAGTAGGAGATACTTTAATTGTGAAATTTGATACTGCATTTTAGTGAACTATAGATATGCTTCTAATCTAATATTACCTTGATATCGTGGGTTCAATTAAAGAGCCAGTTCTCAATTTCAGTTGGTCAAGTTCAGATCTCAGCTTTTCAATTTCTTCTGCTAGTCTTTCCTAAAAATTAAAAAAGTGTTAGTCAGATGATAATCGTATGCCAATATTACCAACATTCAATTAGGATAAGCCAAAATTGATGGCTTTAAAGGGAAAATGAAGAATTTGTTTTTATTAAAGACTATTAAGCATGCTAGCAAAGTATGCCTGAATTTCTCCCTTGAAATGAAAATAGAAAAAATAGAAATCAATGAAAATTTGCCTATGTTCCCTGGAATTCACTAGTTCTTAATCTGAAAATTTAAAGAAATTTTAAATTCACAACCAGCTATGGAAATATCACTTCAAAATGTAGAGTAGGAAAAAACATCCAGTTTCAAAAACAAAGAAAAGATATGATTTATGTTGTAAGTGGAAATTTTTGCTGTTCTAAGAGTGCTTAAAGACATATGGGTAACAGAAAAGGTTGAATTAAAAGAATTAGCAAAAAGAAATCACCTAAATAGGAAAGTTAACATCCCATCTTTTGGCCTAGATTGTATAATTATTTATACTTCTGATAAATTTCCTCAATTAAAACTATATATTTCAGTTTGAAAATTCAGGAGGATAGAGGTTGTTTTATAGCTTTTAGTCAAATGCTATTAAAGCACATGATTTTATATAAATAACTACAAATTTTATATGATTACAAATTTATACATGTGTCCTTCAGTTTTCGAAGGCTGTTTTCTTTCTTCCAGCAGGTAGTATCTGACATTGTATTTGATCCATGCCTCTTTTCTCAATAATGAATCTCCATGTGGACTTCGCCATGTTTCTTTTATACGCCCTTTTAATTCTCATAGCCACCAGTTTGCATCAGGTTCTCTTGAACTTTCTCTTGAACCATCTTACCAGCTTCACTCTTTCTCCCAAGCATTTTTCTGCTGCTCATAACTGTTAAACATATGTGCAATCAAGTAAATGCTTTGCTTAAAAATAGCCTGTAGTTTCTTCTTGAGTTCATTAACTCACTTTTTCATTATTTCCAGAGCAAACGCGTTGAGTCCTTGCATACCCAACATCTAAGATACAGACAATGACAAACTTCTTGCCCTCATTTAATTTACAACCTAGTGAAGAAAACAAACAGTACACAAACAGGATGTGCAGGAGTATAGGATATTCTCAGGAAGAAAATGGAGGCATGGAAGGGCTCTCTGATGATAAAGTATATGAGCAAAGACCTAAAAAAAAGGAAGAAAACTTGGGAATATCTTAGGAAGAAACAATGCAGATGGAAAGAGTAGCAGGTGCAAATACCCCTTCCTGGAAGTGTATTTGATGAGGCAGAGGATGAGTCCAGTGGGGTGGGGTGATGAGCATAAGGAGGAAGAGGAGTATGGGGTGCATCTAGAAAACCAACATTGTGGGGTTCAGGCAGAGTAGTCCTTAAAGACACTGTAAGCCCTCTGATGGTCTTTGGCCTTTGCTTTGATTGATGTAGGGAATAACTGGAAGATTTTTGAGCAGACAAATAAATCACAATTCTGAAAGCTCTGCAATGGGCTATTGAGTAGGATTGGGAGGCAGGAAAAAAAGAAAATTATTGGTTATTTTTTTTTTAAATATAGAAAGAAGAGTAATGACTTAGACAAGAATGGTCTTTGGGAGAGAACGGATAGACTTTGACTAGATTTTGATGGTAGGACTAATAAGATTTGCTTACTAGATTGGACATGGGGTGAGACATAAAGATAAGGGTTAGCTTGAGTTACTGAAAGAAGTTGTAGTTGTGACTAACTGAGAAAGCCATGGTGGTGGTGGTTAGGTTAGGAGGTGTTGGTGTTTGGGATTTGTGTGTAGGAGAAAGATGTTAAATTTGAGAGTTTTAGGAGTACAAGTGGATATATTGAGTTAGCACTAGAATGTACAAACTACCTCAGGGGAGATGATGAGAAGATAATCTCAATTAAACAGTACTCAATTTATAGGTGGTGTTTAAAACCATGAGCTCAAGTGTACTCAGTAGGAACTGACAGTGACACTCTACTAGGATAGCTCCAGGGATATCAAATTTTGAAGATGAATTAAATAAAGAAGAGCATTAAATAAAGAGATTGAGCATTCAAGAGACTTTACTGATAATGGCCTGTGATTGTTGTTAGTTGAGTGGAAACATGAATAATTACTGATGTGGACAGACTAAAAAATGTGTTCAATTATACAGAATGATAGTATAAAAATGAAGTATGACCTGGAAATACCTTTTCTGAAGATTGGCAGAAACAAGGATGCAAAGCTCAAAATCATTAGTCACATTGGTAGCTTAGGCAGATTGTAGAAACTGCAATGCTTGGGTTGGTGGTGGGGAGTGGGTTCTGGGGATCATGCCAGGAGCACACAGAGCTTTGAATAATATAATAGTGCATAACAACATCAAGTCCAAAATTTACAATCTGGTCGAGCCTAATTCTCTAAACAGATACCATTCACAGTAAAAGTCTGATGATTCATCTAATCAACCATCTTTGGATTTTCTGTGATGTTGCATAAGCTTCATCCTCCACCTTGAATGCCCTACTCTTTGCTAGTTAAGATCCTTCCTATATGTCTTTAAAGGGTTAGTATAACATCTCCTTGGTATAGCCTATCTCAACCACTTTAGAAGGAATTAGATGCTATCTTTTAATGCCATATTATATTGCTCTAACAGCCCTATCAAATCAGGAGATTGTGGACATCCTGACTATGGGACCAAATTATTACTTTTAAAGTAGCATTCTAAACCATAGTGTCCTGTACAACTGTTCTGTCTTTTCTTTATTCTCTCAGGTTCTCCAATACCTTCTACATTGCAATACTCTTGCCAGAACTTCCCTTCCTCCCTCCATTCCTTCTTCTCTCCCTCCTTTCATCTCTCTTCTTCCCTGCCTCCCTTCCTTCTTCTCTCCTTTCTTTCTTTCATTTCCTTCTCCCCTCTTTTTGTTATTCATTCCTTCTATGTCTTTTTAAACACAAAATTATAGATCACTGCTTCAGTTAGAAACTTGCATGAAATAAAATTAATAAAGCAGGAAATGAAATGTAACCAACTACAGCTTTCAAAATTGCAATGGAAATAATTGATTCCACCCAAATTATTACACCCATTTTTATTTAAGGTATTACACTCGCTACTTATGCCTCCCTACCAAGCACCTATGACAATGCCTCATGCACAGTTTGAAAGGCTTGTCATACACTCCTACCTGTGCTTAATTCTATAGTCAAGTCCCACCTCCCTGAAGGCTTCCCTATAGCAGCAGTGTATGGTGATCTTCCCTACCTGGAGCTCTCATTGCCTACTTCACTTCCTTGGCTTTTGGCATCTGCTACCCTGACTCCTCAACAGTGTGTAAAGGGTTGTTCTCAATCTTCTTCATAGCTGCTTTGCAACTATGATCATATTTTCAGATACATAACTTGGTACAATTCTTACATATAACAGGCACTCATATTTTTGCATGAATAATATCTCATAGAAAATGCAAATTAGTTCATACACTTTTACTTCATTT
>PVKS010020823.1:0-36202 GCA_004027875.1 Aplodontia rufa
GTTTGTCTCAGGATCTTCTAATCGGTTCCACTGGTCTTCGGTTCTGTTTTGATACCAATACCATGCTGTTTTTGCTACTACAGCTCTGTAATATAATTTCAGATCAGGGATTGAGATGTCCCCTATTTCTTCTTTTCTATAGAGTAGTGTTTTGGCTAGTCTGGGTCTCCTGTTGTTCCATATGAACTTGAGAATTGCTTTATCTGTATCTCTGAAGAATGCCATAGGTATCCTGATGGGGATTGCGTTGAATCTGTAAAGGGCTTTGGGTAGAATGGCCATCTTTTTTATGTTGATTCTGCCTAACCATGAGCATGGAATGTTTTTCCATCTACTCAGGTCTTCTGTAATTTCTGAGTCAAAAAGTTTTTAAAAATGTAAAAGTTAATAGAGTAAAAATGTTAGAATAAGCCAAGGTTACCATGGAAGAAAGAAAAACATTTAAAAAATTAGTTTAGCATAGGCTAAGTGTGCGGTGTCGGTTAAGCCTATGGTAGATGCGGTCATGCCCTGGTCCTGCAGTCACTCGCCCCTCTGCCCTGACTCACCTGGAGCAACCTCCAGTCCTGCAAGCTCCCTTCATGACAAATGGCCTGTACAGGTACAGCAATTAAAAATCTTTTCTACTGCATTTTTTTACTGTACCTTTATTATGTTTACATATACAAATACCCAGCATCGTGTTACAATTGCCTATTGCCTACAATATTCATTATAGTGATTACTCAGGTTTGCAGGCTTGCACCCTTGCCTAATGGGGAAGAAACAATTCTGAAGGCTGTCCCTGCTTCAAAGCTTACAGTTGTGCATACCCTGAAGTTCAATTTCTCCCTCCAACCAATGCTGTCATCTTCCCTCTTTGCCTTGTGTCATCCTCAGATCATATCCCAGGAAACATTTCCCATGAAATTCTGAGAGTCTCATGGTGCCTGCTTCTGGTGAACTTGACCTACAGCAGCAAACGCGCCCCTTTCAGCAAGAACTGACAGAATAACGTAACTGGCTTCTCTGCACACATCTGGAGTACTGGGTGGTCATTCAGTCTCAGTACCTCCTTCCTGCTCTATAGAAAACAAATGGGCCAACAACAATAATAATACTTATTATGTCTGTTTTGCCGGGCTATTATCAGAATTAAAAGGGAGACTAAATTTGAGGAAAGTTTGCAAGTAATAAAGAGATACATAATATTGTCACCCAAACATATTTCATGTTGGTTTTCCATGCAGTAAACAGGGGAGAGGGGAGGAGTGGGTGGGAAATAGAGTAATATTATGGAATTCATCTTACACACTTCTTCCTACTTTATCCCAAATCAACAGATTTGTGTCACTATTCAATACAACAAGGTACATAGTAGAAAATTATAAAAAAATTACAGAGATATGGGGCTGGAGCAGTGGCTCTGTGGTTATGGTGATTGCCTGGCATGCACAAATATGCAGGTTCAAACCCCAGGACCACATACACAACGAAGTGTTGGAGCAACAAGGGTCAGGTGAAAAGCTAAATAAAAATCGCTTCTCTCTTTCCTTCTCTCTCTCACTGTCCCTCTTTCTTTAATTTTTTTTTTTAAAGAGAGGACAGTGAGAGAGACAGAATTAATTTTTATTGAGTTTTTCACATGGCTTTCGTTGGTCTGACACTTAGTTGTGTACGTGGGTGCTGGGGTTTGAACTCTCGTACTCACACATGCTGGACAAGCACCGTAACCGTGGAGCCACCGCTCCAGCCCTGTCCCTCTTTCTTTAAAAAAAAAAAATTACGAGATATGCATTGCTCTAATCCTAAAATGGAAATGAATAGAATACTTGTATTCATACTGCAGAAAAGCCCTAAAATGTGAAGAATGTGGCAAAGGTTTTAATGAAAGATCATACCATGATGAACACCAGAGATTTTATACTGGACA
Organism: Aplodontia rufa; assembly: GCA_004027875.1. Lineage (NCBI taxonomy): Eukaryota > Metazoa > Chordata > Mammalia > Rodentia > Aplodontiidae > Aplodontia > Aplodontia rufa. The sequence goes on from PVKS010020823.1 coordinate 1,913, forward strand.
TAAGCTCAAATGAGAACATTGTAGCCATGACTTTAAGGATAGTTCACCTCTGTGTCATACTAGAAGAATCATAACAGAAATGTAAAAACAATGTGACAATATCTCTAACACTTTTACACCTTTCTCATCACCATTGAATTCATACTGATGAGAGAATGAAGTGGAAAAAATGTTGTAAAATTTTACCTATGACTCAAACATTATTATATTCTTGAGAATTCACAATGCATGCAAACCTTAAAAAGGTAAAAAATGGGTCCAAGACTTTCCAAATTTTCTTCAACAACTGAAACATAATACCTGTAATAAGGTAGAATAGCATTGTCCAAAATATATGCCTCAGATAACAACAGCATATTTACAGTAAAGAACAGCCTTGAAAAATTTAAAATGTATGCTAAAGTCGCCAGCTATGCCTCATATCTTTTTTTATTAGAAAACTACAAAAGAGTTTATTTGATTGTAAAATATAGGAATTTAACTCCATCACTTATTTTTGTACATAACAAAATATATGAAAGAAAACCACAAAGTTTATCAACAATTCAATAGTGTTCATCTTTAGAAATGGGAATTGGAGCTTAGTTTTTTTCAGCATTTCTTACAGTTTCTATATTTTATATAGCTAATATGTATTACCTTCAAAATATGTCATTTACATTATCAAGCATGAAAATCACCCCTAAGGCCTAGCATAAATGCTATATTATGCATACAACAAGCTATTCTTGTCTTTGTGAACTGTGTATACACCACAAGTCTGTACAGTGAATATTCTTATTAGCTATATCTCATATCTGGGTGTGTTTGTGGATATGAAGAGTTAAATCATTTAAAAGCAGAAAATACTTAATTACTTTTAACTTTTGCTTACATTTTATTAAACATTAGCTGATGTGCTAGAAATAATAAAATACAATTATCATTAAAAAAAAAAGAATACTTGTTCCCTCTGTTTCCATATGAAGATAGCAACAAAGCAATTTCCACTATTCTGAAAAGCTGAAATTTATATCATTACCCAATAAATTACTCAAGGATCATTGTTTTACATTTTTGGAGAGGGAATCAAGTAGAACAGTTGGGTGTATGTTGTGGAAATACTTCTCCAAGAGCCTTGACATCTGAATTATCTCAGTGTCCATTAAAAAGATTTTTTAAAAACTTCAGTTAAAAAATTCAATTATCTCAATTGAGAATTATGTTTTAAAACTCTGATGTACACTAAAATTTACCGAATTATTAAGCTTTACAAGGAAACGGAATGAGATACACAACTAATGTGTAGTATCCATAAGTTCACAAGGAGCGACCCACAAATGGTCAGCTGACGAACAGCTTCACGACCAGCAAAAGTCACAGACTGGTTAGAACTGGGAGGAGCCTCAGAGACCACCTAACAGAGTCCTCAATTCTAGCAATTCCCATCTCTAAGGGAAACCACAGCAGAATGGAGGAAGCAAGATAAACCCACATGAAATGTTAACGAAAACCTTTTCCTTCTTGTTATTCAAGGCCTGAATTAATTACAAATGGACATACAGAATTAAAACCTAGGGACCGGTTTTTAAAACTTTAACTTTCAGGAATCGGAACGCTGTAGAGCTTCAAAATTTCAGCAAGTTTGCTGATATAGTTTGGGTACAATATTAATTAATGCTTATAATTCTTAAGTAGTCCAAAGTGAAGGTCTTTGAGGAAAAGATACTCAGACCTTGCTTGCTGGACAAAAATCAGGGTATCAACCCGAATCAGGGTAGCTTGAATTATCAAAAAGAGTAGTGAAGAATTTGGGCTGGGTCTTTTCGAGGGATGCTGTGAGAATTAAGAGAGAGGATATAGATGAGACTTTGTAACTAATAAAAAGCTACATAATATTGTCACCTAAACATATTTTAGATTGGTTTATCATGCAGTAAACAGAGAAGGGGGAGGAAGAGGTGGGAAGTACAGTAATATTATGGGATTTAACTTACATACTGTGTCCTACTTTATTTAGTCAAATCAACAGATTTACATCACTACTCAACACAACAAGGTATAGGACAGGATTGCTGGTCAAAATACCTTTGTTGGGACCAAAGGAATGTACTTTGGATGCCCCAAACAGAAAGCAAGATCTGAGCCCAAGAAACTTGAATCATTCTGCCAAACTAAAACCAAGATGATAATGACACAGCAGATGCAGGTTTACTGGAATTTAGAGGCAAGGCAGGCAGGTAAGTTACCTGTTTCTGGGTAACACCAGGAAAAAAAAAAAAGGCAGATGACAAGGCAGGAACATCCAATCTGGAGTTGTTATGTACCTGCCCGCTTTTGCAAGTGACCCTTCCACCACTGGACCCCAATCTGTAGGTTAATACCCACCACCCAGCCAGCCTTCCTGCCTCCCTGTGGAAGGTCTTAGCAACAAAACACACTTAAGAAACACAAAGTGTTGCCAAGCTCAGCACCACACACCTCTAAACCCATCCACTCGGAGGCTGAGGCAGGAGGCTGGCAAGTTTGAGGCCGGCCTGTACAACTTAGTGAGATCTTGTCTCAAAATAAAATAAAAAGGTCTAGAGGCATAGCTTAGTGGTAGACAGCTTGCTGGGAAGGAACAAGACCCTGGGTTCAATATCCAGTACCTCAAAAGAAAAACGAAACACCAAGAGCTGAACAGCCAGTGTTTGGGAAGGGTGGTAACCAAGACAGCTCTGCGGAAACAGCAGTTGAAGCTCCAGGAACTTTCAGAGGCTGTGAGTCACCATCAAAATGTTTAAATTCCTAGGACAGATTTCTGATCATTCCAGGTTTATTCCTAGATCAACTGTGTATTTCTTGGGAGTGAAGATGTGATGGAGGGTACAATGTGGCCGCTGGTGGCTCGTCCTGTATATCGGGGCAATTCCTGACTAGGGTAGAAAGGCTGGGATCAGGAGAATACCTCCAACTTGAGTTCACAAAGTCCAGAAGCTCATTTGTTCACTAAGCAGCCCATCGCAGCAGAGTGGCTCTGAATGCACACGCGGGAGCCAGGTGCTTGGGATCAGTTCCCAGCTCTGCCAATTATTAACACTGCACTTCTTTCACCTGTCAAGGTGGTTAATTAGAGTACTTCTCTCAGGAATCCCGTGAGGAGGAAAGTGCTTGGTGTATCACAGGCAGTTCATTTTATTAATTGGCCAAATTTTTTTTTTTTTTTTAAGGGCTGAGGACCGAACTCGGGGCCTTGCGCGTGCTGGGCAAGCGCTCTGCCACTGAGCTAAATCCCCAACCCCCAGCCAGAATTTTTTAAGGAGGACACTGATTACATGTCAAGTACTATGCAAGCTACTCATCATCCTCCAGCCCAAAACTATTCTTCCACTTAGTAGGATGATCCTACCCTTGTCACTAGCTAGAAATGTAGGCACCATCTTAACTCCTCCACCTTTCTCACTGTACACTTTTATTTATTTATTAAGAAAAAGGGACAGTGGGAGAGAAAGAGAGAGAGAGAATCAATTTTATTTAGTTTTTCATATGGCTTTCCTTGCTCCAATACTTTGTTGTGTACGTGATGCTGGGGTTCGAACCTGCGTACTCACGCATGCCAGGCAAGCGCCGTAACCACTGAGCCAGTGCTGCAGCCCCCTCACTGTACACTTATAAATCTGCAACTGGGTTCGACCCATTACCCAGCTCCCAGCTTCTTCTGTCTTTTCCATTCCTCATTGTCACTGCCTCATTAAAGCCTTTAATTTCTCATCTCAGATACTGCAATAATCTAAGGTCAATGTCATTTTCACCTAATCTACTCTATGCTTCCCCCCACCCAAGAGTTTTTGATTTTAAACAAACATTATTTGCTCAAAGGCCTCTAAAGAATAAAGCCGCAGCTTCTACCTGGCACATGGGCCTTGGTGATTTCGCCCTGTCTGTCTCTCCAGCCCCATTTGCCAGCCCTCCTGCAGGTCCACAGTACACAGACTGGAGTTTCCTGACCACAAAACTCTGAGTGTATTATTCCTTGTATGGGTCACTGACCCCTCCATCTGCTGAACAGCTCCTCCTCCCATGTTAAGGTTTGTTATTTAATCAATAAATACTTTATACACTTGTCATGACTGAAACCTATGCCAAGATCAGGGAGTACAACGATGAATAACACTCTCAATCCTTTCTCATAGAAAATGTAACTCTGAAGGTCTCATAGAAGAAATGAATATGGCAATTTAGGTAAAAATTTAGCATTGGTTCCTTTACTGGTCAAATATCCTAGAGAATTGAGGAAATTTAACATATGGTAGTCCCCTTTATCCTAGGAGGACATGGTCTAAGACCCCCCAGGAGATGCTTGAAACTGGATAATATTCAACCCTATATATAAAATATTTTTATACATACAAGCCTATGATAAAGTTTAATTTATAAATTAGACATAAGAAGACATTGATCATAATAATATTCAGGTTAAATAATTATAATAATATACTGTAATGAAAGTTACATGAACATGGCCTCTCTTTCTCAAAATACTTTGTTTATTTGTGAAATTTCTATTTAATATTTGGACCTCACTTGACCCAAGGAAACTGAAGTCATGGAAAGCCAAACCTTGGCTCAGAAAGGACTTCTATATAAGGACAATGAGCAGAAAGTGGCTTCAATATAGTATTATAAAGGTATATATAAACAATTAGTCACTCCATTTTCAAAAAGGCACATAACTAAAAGTGCCTGCAATTATCCAGGAGTGATAATAGACTGGATTTATTTTTACATGGTCATTAAATCATATGAAATATGGCTAACTCAAATTGGTTAAAAATCATGCCTTTCCAAGGGATCAGGAGATGGAAGGAGGGAGGTAGCGGGATGTTGGGGGGGATATTGAACAAATTGTATTCTGAATTGTGTGCATCTAGGAATATGTGACAACTAATTCCAACAATATGTAAAACTATAATGCACTAATAAAAATAAATTTTAAAAAACCATGCCTTTCTAATGTATTTTTAAACTACTTGCTGAAGAATGAATAGGCTGCCTACAGAGACAAGAAATGACTTAACTAAAACCTTCCCTGTTCTTCCAGCAGTGACCCAATACATTTCAAATTCCAGAATTGCAGAAACACAGTCATACTGGGACAGGAACTCCATCTGGTCATAACATGTGACAGCGCTCACCTCATTATGTTGAATTTTCCAATATAACTTGTGGCCTTCACTGAGACTTTAGGCCCTTGTGGGCAGGATGGGTTCTTATTCCTAGCTGTGAAACCAGGGCTAGGTGAAGAGGCTGGCACAGAGGGTGCTTGGAAACTGTTGTCTCAGGTGGAACCCAGCTCAAGTCAGCTCCCATGGAGATGTGTTCCCCTTCCCGACTATGTGTTGACATCCTGTAGAGTCCCTTTCTAAAAGCTTCAATGAAACTTGTCTACTTTAACATTTTAATTTCTCAACTCTGACACCCACCTTCTTCAAAAAATTTCATGTGATTTCAAGCACCAATGTAGTAAAGACAAACTGTATGAAACATTTTGATTTCACAGTGACTTACAATCACTATGTAAAATGACTTATTTCTACTATACAGTGAAAATAATAGCAAAATGGCTATTAGATAACGAAATTAATTTTCTCTTGGTTTCCTGAGGCAAAGCACATGATTTTAAAAGTTATCTTAGATCAGCCTAGTGTCCCTAGCTGGTTTGCTGTCCCATCGGGCACTTTAAAAGACTGAAACCTGGGGCTGGAGTGGTGGCTCAGCAGTTAACAATGCTTGCCTGGCATGTGCAAGGACTTGGGTTCGAACCCCAGCACTACATACAACACTGTCAGAGAAACAAAGGCCAGATGAGTAAATAAAATTTATTCTCACTCACTCCCTCTCTCAAACAAAACTGAAAACCTGAGTTGTTACTTCCTACCCTGGCCTGCCCAGTTTTGACAGCACACGTATTTCACATCTGTAGTTTTATTAGAGAGAGAGAGATGGAGAGAGAGCACACGCAAACTTTTCAAAAGTTCATTAACAATGTCTCACAATTAGGAGAGCAGCCCTGTGACTCATTTGTGGATACCCATGTGCAAGTAACAACTCCTCCCTTTGCTGAGAAACGGCTTAAGCAAGTGCGTGAGAACCACAGGAAGTCATGCAGATCTCAGCCAGTGTCAGTGGAGAGCAGAAAAGGAGAGAATTCCCGGAATGTAGGGACCCTGTGTTTCTCCTGGGCGCTGCCACTACCTCTCTCCATTCTTCTAAAACTTTCCGGCCCCCACCCCGTGGTAACTATTTCAAGGCTGTATCAATGTCTCCATATTTCCTGGTTCCTGAGTCACATTGTCAAGTTCAAGTCAAGAAGTACCCATTCTGGTGTTTTTGAAAAAGAGCTCCCTATTAGGAAGTGAAAAGACGATCAAACCGAAATTAAGCCCCATTAATTAAAATAACACTTCAATTTTTCAACTTAAAACAAAAATGGTGTAGGTGGGTACTTTATAAAGGCCGCCTCTCAACAGGTATGTTTGAAACAATTCCTATGAAGCCCTAAATTCTCTATCTCTCGTCCTTTGTGATTTAAATAAATAAATAGGCATTCTGCTCTACAGGAGGAACCCAAAGCCGCGTCCCGGCGTACCTAGAGGCGGCGTGGGACCTGGGCAGATGGGACTCCTGCCTCCCGCAGAGCATCCCGTCCCCGCGAGCGGGAGTCCCGCCCGCACCGCGCACTCCGCGCACAGCCGCACCGGCGCGTCCTTGCTCCAGCAGAGCTCGGGAGAGCGAAGGAGACCCACGGAGAGAAAAACTAACCCGGGCCAGGATCGAGCGTGCGAGCCCACGGGGACCTGTTCCGCGAGGGCGCGCGTCCCGCGGTGGCCGCTGCGACGCCGGAGGAAACCTGTTGCGCGACTCCCCGAAGCTCCGCGCTCCGCGCCTCTGGCCGCCCGAGCTCCGCGCCGCCGCGGCCGCATCTGGGCGCCGCCGGCCCAGCCCCCGCCGCTTGGGAAGCCACCACAGCTGGGGACCTGGCCCCGCCCCGGGACGGCAGCGCAGGGGCGCGGCACACAGCGGGCTTCGGCGCAGTCGGCGCGCCCCTGGCTGCCCGGAACCGGGACGCGCCGCAGCCTCTCCGTGCGCCCCCAGACGCTGCGGTGGGCGCCCGCGAAGGGGCGTCCGCCGCCCCCAGGCCAGGGAGGTGGCCCGGGTCGGCGGCTCCGGACTTGCCCGGGGAAACCCCGCTGAGCTGGTGACATTTGCCGTCTGGTGTGCGACGCTTGAAGCGCTTTAGGGCGTGGGTGTGGCAGCGGGAGGCTGCGGCCCAGGCTGCTCCAGCCCGGATCCGCGAGGCGGCGGCCCAGCCGGCGGGGGTGACGGGAACCTGCGCGCCGCCTTCCAAGAGCCAGCCGAACACCTGTCAGCTGGGTCCCTTCACTCATTGGATATCCACTGGGTGTCCACCGAGTGCCAAGGACACCGCAGTGGTAAAAGTACTGCCGAGACCTCGCCCTCTAGGCCCTGGCAATACATTTACTACAGAAAGAGAAACGAGAAAGTGTATCTTATGCCAGTAGGGTAAGCGTCTGGGAAAGCAAGGCTTATGCTTAAAAGTAAGGAGATCTTAGAAGTAAAAATAAAAAAAACCTTAAAAAAAAAAACAAACAACCCTGTGTCGATGGGGGAACGTGAACGTCAAATAGTCAAAGTTGGGAACAATTTGTAGTACTGGATTACAACCCAAAGTAAAAAAGTATTCGTGGGTCATGCTGATAGGAATACATGATTAATAAATAAATGGGAGGGAGAGAATTCCAGATAATTGGTGTAGACACTTTGCTCCCAAGGAAGAAACTCTGCACTCTAGGTTTGGCTGTGTCTCCCTTCAAAAAGTGCAGTATGGAAAGAAGGGGGGAAATCACCTCACAGAGAAGAAACCTGAGAAACACTACCTCATCGGGGGGGGGCTCAAGGTCAACATCAACGGTCATAAGTCATATTGATGCTATGTACCTTTGATATGGTGCGGTAAAGGGCCTTTTCCCATAACCCTGGGCTTACCAGGAGAAAAACATCAAATTCCAAGCAGGATATCTTTTAAAATGCGTAATCAATAGTCCTTAAAATTGTCAGTCACCAAAAACAAGGAAAGTCTGAAAAACCGCCACAACCTAGGGGACCTGAAAACTAAATGAAATGTGATATTGTTATGCCCGATCCATGAGCCCCCCAAACAAACCACCGCAGAGCCGGGCGTCCGCTGCAATCACACAGGGCTTTATTGAGTACAAGCTCGACTCGGTCCACTCCGAGGCAGCGGGTGGAGGAGAGCAGCCCCGAGACTCAGAGTCAGGGTTTATAAAGGAAAATTCTGCAAGCTGGGAGTTACAAGCCTTGGCGTTAGAGGATTGGGTGAAGGCAGGTGGGAGACTGTGACCTTTGCTGTTGTTGGCTATGGGCCTAGGGGGTTTTGTGTTTCTACCACAAGGACATTTGGACCCTATAGGTAGTTGTGTGTCAAGGTTTTCTTTTGGCTCCAGCCATGGTTTACATTCTTAAGTTGATTTTATAGCCTTGTAGTGTCTCCCCGTAGAGGCAGTTTTAGGTCATGCTGCTTTGCTCTGGACAAGATGGAGTTTGTCCAGTTCTCACATTAACCCCATCCTCACATTTACATTAATCTCATCCTCACAATATCCTACATGGGATTCTGGGACAGAAAAAGGACATTCAGTAAAAACCAAGGAAATCCAACCGAAGTATGAACTTTTGTTAATAAAGCATCTCCATTAGTTCTTCGGTTGTGATGAGAATTCCATACTAAGGTAAGAAGATAGGAAGAGGGGAACCTGGGAACAGAGTTTACAAGAATCCTCTGTGCATTTTGCAATGTTTTTTGTAAACCTAAAACTGTCCTAAAATATAATTAACTTTCAAAAAAGAAGGATGAGGAGTGCAGTATTTAAAAAAATGGGTTTATTGCAAAGGTCTCCAAGATAAGAAAACCACTGAGGGAGGAAATGGATCGTATTTGGACTAAGGCCATTTCAAGCTTAGGGACATGCTGATGTCAAGACTAAGAGACAGGAGTCTCCTTGGCTTTTTAGAGAAACATCAAGGTGGGCAGAATAGGGAATGGGGAAGGGCAATAGAGGGTGGGGCCAGAGATGGGGAATCAGGAGCGTAGGGCCTTAGTGGTCATGGTAGTTTTTAAATTTTACTTTGATTGATATGGGAGACGTTGGAGAATTTTTAACACAGCCATGACATGATGTGCCCCAATTGTTGTACTGAGGATAGATTAAGGCACAAAGATGGAAACGGGCAGCTGTGACAATTTTATGTTTCACCTTGACTGGGCCCCTGGCATGCTCAGATATTTGGCTAAACATTATTCTGGGTGTAATTGAGTTTCAGGATGACATTAATACTAAATTGGTAACAGAGTCAAGCCAATTGCCCTCCCCAATGCAAGCGGGCCTCATCCTCATTCAGGCCACTGAAGGCCTGAATAAAACAAAAGGGCTGAGTATGGAAGGGACCATCTTCTCTCTGTCTGACTGCCTTCCAAATGAGACAGCAGTCTTATTGAACCTTGGACTTGAACTCAGTCTGAAACTTAGGCTTTCTTGCATCTCAGGCCTATGGGCTCAGACTGGAACTACACCATCAATACTTCTGAGTCTCCTTGCTGACTGCTCATCTTGAGACTCCTTGGCCTCCATGGATGTCTGAGCCAATTCCTCATGAATATATTTGCATATGTTAGCTTTCGATCTGTCCTGTTCCTTCTGTTTCTCTAGGGGATGCTGACTAATACCAAACTGCAGCAGTGGAACTGGTGAGAGGCCGTCAGGTTCTGCACGTGTTCACAAAGACAGGCTGGCAGGACTTCCTGATTAATGAAATGCAGGATGTGAGAAAGAGTCAAGGAGTCAAGATTTTGCACAGCAGCTGGAAAGAAAGAGGCCTCTTATGCTGGGGAAGGCCCCTGAGATGGGGAAGACCACCTGAGTAAGGTGTAGGGGCAGAGGCAAGAACAGAGCCTGGCTGGGGAGTAAGAGTCTCATTTCTGATTCTTATAGTTTGGAGTTGTCAATGCTTGGATAGATGTAGTACGGAGATAGAATTGAGACATCTGAAGTTTATGAACTGGAGCAGTTCAAAGTTCAGAGGTCAAGAAGATGAAGAATCAAGACAGGAGGATGAGAAGGTATGCTTAGTGAGCTAGGAGGGAAACCAAGAAAGAATGATGTTCCAGAAGCCAAATTAAAATGAGTTCTAAAAATGTTTCATCTATCAAATGATGCTCAAGAAGGAAAAATTAGGACTAAAAATAGGGCAATGGGTTTGGCCATGCAGGAGTCAATGGTGAACTTGATAAGAAGAGTTTTGTCGGTGGGGTGACCAAAGCCCATTTGGAGTAGGTCCCAGGAAGAACAGAGTAAATGGAGACCAGTAAAGGTAGCAGTAACTGAAAGTAATCAGACAGTTGAAGAAGAGATTAAAAAAAAAAAAAAAGACATGCATGCTGTGTGCTCATGAGCATAAAGGGAAATAAAGAATAATGATGCAGAGGGAATAGGGACACTATTCCTGAGTGGCATTCTCAAGTAGATGAGCAGGGATGGGACCCAGCGTGCAGATGAAAAGTTGATTTAAATAGGAGAAAAGAAAATTCATCCTTGCTAATGGAGGGGAGGCAGAATGTATAGTCTGGACACATCAATACGAAGGCAAGAACATATTTCATCAATGGAATATAAAACATGGTCATCAACCAAGAGTGAGGAGTGAAAGGGGAAGTTTGAAGAGAGAGGAAACAGTGTGAAACCATTAACTAGGACAGTAAGAGAATACATAGACTTTGAAAACATATTTGGATTGTTGAGTACCAGCAAGAGGTCATTCAAAATTGGGGGAGGGGGCTGGAGGGGTGGCTCAGTGGTTACAGAGCTTGCTGGGCATGTGTGAGGACATGAGTTTGAATCCTAGCAGCATGTATAAAATGAAGTGTCAGAGCAACAAAGGCCACATGAAAAACTGAATAAAGTTGATATTCTCTCTCTCTCTCTCTCTCTCTCTGTCTCTCTCTGACCCTCTCTCTTAAAAAAAAATCAGGGATCATGAATGTAAAAGGAGGCCAGGTAGTACAGTTGGGTGTTCTTGCCAGCTTCATTTACCTTCTTGGGTTCAAAAAAATGAAACTGAGGTCAAGATAGAACTCTGATGGAGAGGAGAGGGATAGAGTTGAGGATATATGCAAGAGAGTGGTTATCAGAAAGGTCCCTGTGACATCTAAACCTGGTAAAGGGAGAAGAGGGGTCATGAATGACAGCGTTGAGGCAAAGTAAAAAGGTAGCAGAGGACCGGGTGTGGTGGCGCATACCTGCAATCCCAGTGGCTCTGGAGGCTGAGGCAAGAGGATCACAAGTTCAAAGCCAGCCCCAGCAACTTAGCAAGACCCTATCTCAAAACCAATTAAATAAAATAAAAAGGGCTGGGGATGTAGCTCAGTGGTTAAGCATCCCTGGGTTTAAGCTGTGGTACCAAAGGAAAAAAAGTATTGGTAGCAAGGCTCAGTGGAATGGAAGTTCCAGGAGATCTAGACACGGTAGCAGTTGGGGGCTAGAGATGCTCAGTTGCACACACAGAATATAGTTGTAGGAGAGTGGGATGCTAGGGCCGGGATTATGAAAGGATGGAAAGATTGTTAATGACAAGGTTTAGAGTGTGGCCGATCTGAACTCCTCTCTGCAATTGACCTGCCCTCCTCCTGCTGAAAACCCAGGTTGGTCATATTGGATTTTGTTCTCTGTTTGGTTTTACAGAGATGGAACCCGTGGCCTTACCCCTGCTTTACCACTGAGCTCAACCTTCAGCTTGTCTTCTTGTTTTATAAAATTTTCTGAAAAGTTGGTTCTCACCTCCAGTCTGATTTTTTTTCTTTTTTGAAGATGGGGACTGATGAGGACTGTAAAGTAAAACCCAGATAAAGCAGGGCCAGCTCCTGCACGGCTGCCCCCTGAAAACTTGTCATCATGGGTACAACCGGCATTCCTAGGACTTGGAAAGCCATCAGTTCTCAAGGTGGAAGGTCATGTAACCCATCAGAGCAGCATGTGACACTCCCACAACCTTTAGCCAATGGTGATTCCACATCCCTGCACCATGCAGTGTTTCTCTTTCCATGCTGGTTATAGCACAGAGAATGTGTTCAACTTCTCTTCTTTTATTATGATTTCTTTTTAAAGAGAGAAGGACAGTGGGAGAGAGAGAGAGAGAGACAGAGAATCAATTTTTATTGAGTTTTTCACATGGCTTTCATTGTTCTGACACTAAGCTGCATACATGGATTGCTGGGGTTTGAACCTGTGTATTTGAGCATGCCAGGCAAGCGCCATAACCACCGAGCCACCACTCCAGCCCCATTATGATATATTTTTTTTAAAGGGAGAAGGACAGTGAGAGAGAGAGGGGGAGAGACAGAGAGAAAAGATTTTTATTGGGCTTTTTCACATGTCTGTTGCTCTGACTTTTAGTTGTGTATGTGGGTGCTGGAGTTTGAACCCGTGTACTTGTGCATGCCGGGCAAGCGCCGTAACCACCAAGCCACCGCTCTAGCCCCCTGTTGTGATTAATGTACAATTCAGTGACATTAAGCACATTCACATTGTCAGGTGACCATCACTATACATCTCCAGAGCTTTTTCATCTTCCCCAACTGAAACTCTGCACCCATTAAACACCAACTCCCTGTTCTTCTCTCCCCCTAACTCTTGGAAACCACTATTTTACGTTGTCTCTCTGAATCTGACTATTCTAAGTACCTCATTTATGTGGAAACATGTATTTGTTCTTTTGTGATTGGCTTGCTTCATCTACATAATGTCTTTAATGTTTTTCTGTATTATAGAATATATTAGAATTTGTTTCCTTTTTAAACCTTAATAAATATTCTGTGTGTGTATATATATATATGTGGGGGGGGTTGGTGGGTGTATAAACTCTGGTGCATATATCTCATGTGTATCATTATTTTATATATAAATTTATATAAATACATGCTGTATAATACATATATACATTACATATAAGTATACTTTTTGTGCATTCTTCTGTCATGGACCTTGAGTTGCTTGTATTCTTTAGCTATTGTGAATAATGCTGCTAAGAACATGGTGCACAAATATCTCTGTGAGTCCCTGCTTTCCCTTCTTTGGAGGATATATACAGATGTGGAGTTGCTAGGTCCTGTGGTAATTCTGTGTTTCATATTTTGGAGAACGATCCTACCATTTTTCCACATTCATAGCAGCAAGGAGCAAGAGTTCGGATTTCTCCACCTCCTAGCTAACACTGGTTATTTCATTAGCCTATCTTTGATTTCTCCCTATTTGATACCCTGCAGGGCATAAGATGTTGTATGAAAAAAAATTGAATACCTGTTATTAACCTGGTCTGAAAGGAAAGGAGGTTAGATGAAGCAGCTGTGCTCAGCAAGCCCCAGCTAACACTGCTCGTTCTAGATCCTCACCGTATCTCCCCATAGCCACATGTGGCTAATTAAACTTAATTAAAATTCAACAAAATTTAACATTCACTTCCCTAGTCTCATTAGCAGCATTTCAGGTGCTTAATAGCCCCATCGTGAGTGGCTATTCTATTGGGTCGTACAGAATAGAACATGTCTTTTGTTGTGGACAGTTTTTTGTCTACTATATTGGAGAGTTTTCTAAATCTTCATAGCCACATCTGTGTTGTCTCACAAACCACATCTGGATAACTTTTTCCAGAGCTAAAATTTAAGTTGAAGGTATTTCTTTTGGAAGGGAGAAAACATGCTGCTTAAAAAACCCATGGCTTGGGGCTGGAGTGGTGGCTCAGCGGTTGTGGTGCTTGCCCTGCATGTGTGAGTACATGGGTTCAAGCCCCAGCACCTCGTATGCAACTAAGTGTCAGAGCAAAGAAACCATGTGAAAAACTAAATAAAACTTTATTCTCTCTCTCTCTTAAAAAAACAAAACAAAACAGTGGTTCTTTTGTACATCACCAGCTGCAAGTTCTCTGGTTTTCATATTTAAATATTTTATTTGGACACTCAGTGGTCATGTGGTTCTGTAGCACTTGACGACAACTTTCATCAATCTGACCTATGAAACTAAGTCTTTCTCAACATCATTTGACTCACCCACTAGTAAGTCTCAAAAAAGCAGTGATTATGTCTGTTGGAAACTCTCAATGAAGATTTGTTGAAAAAGGAGTGAAAAAATAATTAAAATAAGTGCTGAGCTCAGGGCCCTGAATGGCCCTTTAGAGGGAGGCATTCAGACATAATGAGACATATAACTATCCACCCAGCTGTTGTATGGAAAATTGCCTTTTTATTTTTAATGGAACATAGATTTTATCTGGTTTTTGTCTTTCTGACTCTTTGCTCTATATGTGGTGCTGGTGTTTGATTCCAGGTCCTCAAGCATGCCAGGTAAACATGCTACCACTGAGCCACTGCTCCAGCCCCTGGAACATAGTTTTTAAATTCCTAGTTTCCCCTCCCCATTGTTCTTTCTTCTATGGTTAAAAACAATAACAACAAAAACTTGAAACTGAATTCCTATGAGGATGTTATCCAGCACATGTTTATAAACACTTGCCACCACTGAATATAAGGAAACTAGATAAATCCGAGATTTTTATAAAGTCGGCATGTGTGTGACATCTTTCGCTGATCCCTCTGATCCACCTTGCCCCTCCCTCCACCCTGCTTTCTGCCAAGGAAGGCAGATATGAATGGGTTACTCTAACTGGTGCCTGTGTCCCATGGCTTCCCTTGGGCTTAAAAAGTGGGGAACTCTGGCAGGAGAGCAGAGGCAAGGGAAGAGCTCATTCATTCCAAACAGGACTGTCTGTGCCCTTAGTAGAAGAAGGTGAGGGCTTATCTGAGTTCATCTGCTCTACGTGACTCTCCCACTCCTGGTTCCAGGTACCTCTCCTTATTCAGGATTCTTAGCCCAGGTTTTCTTTATGGGGCCTGCCTATGCTTTTATAATAATCCCCTTCTTTATAAACTGTGCTTCAATTATCTGAATTTGAATGTGCCATCGTTTCCCTTCGGGCCCCTAACTGCTGTGGCATCCTTAATTAGTAGCAAGATCATAGTCTCTAAATCCCAGCTCTAACAATTTTATAACTATAGTCCTTATAAAAATGTTCCTTGATGATATTTCATATCCTTGTTTCAATCCACTGCTTAACTCTATGGAGCAACCATATTATGTGCCATATAAATTTCTCTCCAGTATACTCAGTCTTAGAAAAATATCCTCAGGCAAATCTTTTTTATAGAACTTCTGTACACAAAATGTAATTTATGGCAATACAAAAAAGAGAATTGTTAAGCAGGTTGTTAGGTTTAAAATTTTTTTTAATATCTAGCAAACTTTAAAGTGCTTATAGATATGCATTAAAATCTGCAAGATCTTCAGTACAGTAAATGAACCATTATTATATAGCATTACCAGAGAACATAGTTTCTATACTTTGAAGGTCAAAATTTAAATGCAAAAGTATAATTAGCAAATGCCAAATTATTTTAAAAACTTATAATGTTAATATCAGTATTAAAGATAAGCAATACTTATCATTCCCTTACAATATACAACACACTACCTTAACATTTTCATATAACATATCATTAAACTCACATCACAAACTTAGGAGGTGCACATAACTCAAACCCATATGACAAAGGAATAATTGCAACCTTAAGGTCACCTGTCCACCATTCAGGTAAACAGATATACTAGATTTAAATCCAAAGATCTGACCCAAAGGTTCATGTTCTTAACCATTAAGAAAAAGAATATCCAAAAAACAACATCAAAGACTTACAGAAGAACCAAAAAAATAAAGACTTCCTCAAGCAAATTATGTTCATCTTATTATCAGCACCCCAAGAGCATTGTGAAACTCTAGGACGACTTAGAAAATTTATTTTAAAATGGAGAAGTATGCAACACATTTCTATGAGATATTTCTATGAGATAACTCTCATCAAAAAGCAAATTCCTTTTTGTTTAGTAAGCTCATTTACTTTTCCATGCATAGTACACAAAGACGGTTAGAAAATGAGAGGTGGAAATTGTCTTATTTTGATATCAGTTAAATTTCATCCTTGCATACAATTCTTGAAATGACACTGTTGAATTTTTATTTTAACTCAAATTTCAAATAAGTGAAAACTTTCCTCCCATACATTTGCATACTTGTTTTAAGAGGCCTGATGTGGAATACATGCTGGCTTCCCCATGCATTCAGACAGACCAATTCTCTGTGAAAAACAAAAATGGGTTTAAAAAAAATCTGGTCTAGAGATAGTAAAGTCCATCTGCTTAATAGTTCTTGATGGAAACCAATTTTTCTGCAATTTTGCTTTTACATAACAAGTGGCAAATGCATTTTAAGATGAAACTGTTACTCAAGACTCATTTCTGCTAAACTCCTTTTTGCACCATTATCCTCTTCTGAGGAACTGATAAAAGTGAAACAGAAAACATACACAGAATGTAACAAAGAAGCCATGCATTTTTGCAAAAACTAGTTTAGTCTTCAGCCTCTAGATACTGGTTTTGCATTGGAGTGATTAAGTTAGCTCTCAATATGAGCCATTTTCACAGAAGGGCTAATGCTTTTACACCAATTTTATTCATCGAGATGAACTCATGGCACCTATTTAGAAAGGATACATTTCTGCAACAAAAAGCCTTACTTTGGGGTTGAGACCTGGTTTTCTTCTCTTCTTCTTCCATTTCATTTTCTTGCTGCAGCTCCATGACTTTATTCCTCTTTCTCCCTTTCATACACTCCTCATATGGAGTGATTCTTTCTCCACCGATGGTTTATAATTTCTGGAGTTCAGCCTGTGAGCATGCTTCCATGATCCTAAGGAAAAATTTAAAGTATGGTATTGGCACCACAAAAAAAAAAACATTATAATTGATATGATGAAAACAGATCGAAGTCCAACCGGCAAACTCACAGATGTGACGGGCAGGGTCTTCCCTTGATGATACCTGGGGTTATGACTTTGTGCGTGAGGCCTTAAAAAGCAGACAGATGTTCCCTTCTGTCCCCATCTCCTTACCTTACTCCTGTGCCAAGGGTGAGGAGGCATCTGTGGAAGGGGCTGCCTGGCCTTGCGCCACTAGCGCTGCGTGTTGAAAGGAGACGCCCATCAGATGCTTGAAACATGCTGTTCTCAAGTGGGTGATGGACAAAGGTCAATTATGAAACAGGAACTTTTGCCACAATTCTGTATCCCTAGTTGCAAAGAAACATTTACCAAACAAATGCCCCCGTGCAAATCAGAATTCAGAATCGATTTACACTGCAAAGGTGGGCACTGAAAATTATTTATTCATGTCTTATTTCTTCCATGAATGCGATACAGCTTCTCTCCAGCTTAATGAACTAGCAGTCCCTTCAAGGGGAAAATGCTCGGCTGTGGCACCCACTGTCGGTAGCTCCTTTCTACGATAATGCTGCTTGATGAAATAAGCCAGCCTCAAAAACGCATAGGTCGAATGTTCTCTCTGATATGTGGCAGCTAACCCAAAAGAAGGGAAAGAGGAATAGACACAGGGGAGGAAATGGAAGAAGGTGAAAAGGGAACTTTCATGGAAGGAATCGGGCCTGTATTCCGTTCATTTGTGAACACATCATAGCGAATCTCATCACTATGTATATCGACAAGTCACCAAATCTTAAAAAATTATGAAATACAGACAGACCAGTAGAGAGAAGAGAATGGGGTGGTGGGGTGCCAGGGGTCGGGGAGGGGGAGGGAAATACTGGGAACTGAATTACAAGAAGTTATACAGTGTGCTTTTATAAAAATGTCAATGTTTATCCGACTGTCAATATATCTAAGAAGTACAGAGGGTGGGAGGAAGGGGGGGAAGGGAAATGCTGGGAACTGAGTTAAAACAAGGTACACTCTAAGCTTTTATAAGTATGCCAATGTGTGCGTGTATATATATATATATATATATAAAAGATGGGGTGATGGAGGGGAAGGGAAGGGGAAAAATGAGAGACTTAATTAGAACAAGTTAATATCCATTATAAAACATTATAAAATCCATGTATAATTAGGGCGTTATATAATGTTATGTCATGTATACTTAAGAACCAATAAATAAAAAAATTAATTTCCACAGCGAATTAAAAGACTGGAATATAAATTTTAAAAATGTTGCTTGACTATAATATAAATACACTTTTAAACATAAACATGGTATGAATTCCTTATGGCCACAGACCCTTTAAAAAAACTATAAGATTCAAAGTAGTACACACATTAAAACCGTAAAATTAATAATATTCAAATAAACAGCATCCATTTAATGCCATTTTAATGAAACAAAATCACAAAGCTTTGTTCTAAAAATAGAAAAGTACATTTAGACACTTTGTGTTTCACCTGTAATTTATGATTTCTTTTTATTTTGAACACAATAAACACTCATTTGAGTGATCCCCCTTTCTCATTGCTATGGCTTTTCCTTTTAAACTATAGATTCATTTTGAATCATCCATCCATGATTTATTAATGAGTCAATCATTAATTCAAACTCTCCCTAAATTAGATTTTCATTGATATGACCGAGATACCTGACAAGAACAACTTGGAGGAGGAAAAGTTTATTTTGGGCTTGGGCTTCCCAAGGTATCAGGCCATGGTCAGCTGACTCCATTGCACTGGGCCCGAGATGAGGCATGTTCCACAAGGAAGGCAGAGCATGTTCAGCACATGGCAGCTGGGAAGCTGCATGAGAGGCATGGACAGCATATATAATCCCCAAGGGCATGCCCCAGTGACCCACCTCCAGCCATACCCCTCTGGTCGACAGGTCTCACCCTGCAATCTATTCAAATGATTAATTCACCAAGTGGACTCATCTGCACTCAGTGCAGTTACAGCTCTCAGAATCAGATCATTTCTCCTCTGAACATCCTGCATGGCCTAACCTGAGCTTTTTGCGGGGGGGACACCTTGTATCCAAACCATAACACTTTCTAGAATAAAATACCAAAATGAATTTTTTTAAATAATGACATTGTTCTTCTTGAATAGTTACCATCATATGTAGGGCTAAAGGACTGAAATATTGAGTACGATGCATTCCCCTCCTTCCCCAGAGTGAATGTGGCAAAGCTCTGAGGCTCAAGCGCTGTGTGCTATCCATGCCTACACCAGTAAGGGCGGTGTGGTGGCTCAGCTCCCCACACCACTTTCTTTAGTTCTACAGACAATACTGCCATCTTCTGAGCTTTATCTGGGGGCTTTGATTTGTTGCCATGCATTTATCAACTGGATGCTAATGGTGAGACTATATGCTTATTGAGTATGCAGATAATTCTGAATTATAATTATTTATATTAGCATCATAATGAAATTTCAACTTGGTAGAACAATTGGATTCCTGCAAACATCAATAACAGTTGGAAATACTGGCCTGGTGTATGGTTGTGCTACATAGAAAAGGATGGTACAGAGGAGAGGAGCCCGGGTAAGACGGGTGAGTCCTTTACCTGGTATCCAGGGCTGCCACGGTCAGATCTCGATGCGTCTGTCAGCAAGGTAGGACATCCCAGCAGCATTTGGAGCGGAATGAGGCCGACTGAGTTTATATCTTGCTTGTGTGGCCTCCTTGTGAGAAGGACTTGATGCCCAGCTGCCAGCAAGCAGTCAGTAGGCAGTCCAGCTGTTAATGCACTCTGGGTTGCTCAGCTACAGGTAGCTGCCTCACCTGGGATCACACTGTCCTCAGGCAGCCTGTATCCTGTGCTGGTGATGAAGGCCAGGCCATTTTCACTCTGTGCAGGGCCCTAGAGTTCCTGGTCAGCTTCATTGAGGCTCTGGCAGATCTGCAACCTCGTCTGACTTCTTTTTCTGCCCAATTCTGCTTCCAATGGCCTCCTTTCATGGGTTCCTAATAATCAATTTACCCAAACTCTGTCTCTGCAAATGCTTCTGGAGAACCCAGTGTGTAATACCATATCACTACTTTTTTTTTTTTTTTTTTTTTTTTAGAGAAGAGGACAGTGAGAGAGAGAGTGAGAGACAGAGAGAATCAATTTTTGTTGAGTTTTTCACATGGCTTTCGTTGCTCTGACACTTAGGTGTATACATGGGTGCTGGGGTTTGAACCAGTGTACTTGTGCATGCTGGGCAAGCACCGTAATCGGGGAGCCACTGCTCTAGCCCCATATCACTACTTTTTGGTTTTTTTTTTTTTTCAGGGCCGAGGATCGAACTGGGGACTTTGCACATGCTAGGCAAGCGCTCTGCCACTGAGCTAAATCCCTAACCCCTACTACTTTTTGATAGTTTGAATCTGGCCAAGGTAACTAACCTCTGTATGCCCCAGTTTCCTAATCTGTAAAATGGAAATATTAATATATTTTATATAATTGTAAAATGCACTTCTATTTCATGTGGCATTAAGAATTAAACCTGCATGAGGGAGCTCTAACAAAAGACTTCTGTACAAAGCTCACACAAGGGTAAAGAAGAATAAACCCATCATACAGAAAAGTATAACAAGAAAATGCTTGTGTAGAAACCTGAAGGGAAGTATATCACAGCCCATAGAAACCAAATTATTCAAAATCAGTGACAAAGAGAACAACCTAAGAGAGGTCAAAGGAACAAAGACAACAGCAGCAAACTTCACATCAGAAAAAAAATGCACCAAAGAAACTGGAATACTAAAAGAAAAATTACTAAAGGAAAAAATGCATTGACCTATATACCCAGTGCATGTATCTTTCACAAATAAGGGGAAATATTGACATTCTCAGACAGACAAAAAAGAGAGAAAGAAAGTATTCATTACTAGCAAACCCATACTATAAGATATGTGAAAGTAAATCCTTTGGGCAAAAGGAAAATGATACCCAATGGAAATATGGGGACACACACACACCTACACACACATATACACAAATGAAGACATCAGAAATGGTAACCACATGGGTAAATATAAAGATTGTTTTCATTATCACTAATTATATTTTTAAAAAATAATTAGCTGTTCAAACACAAACAGTAAATGTAGTATGGGCTTATAAAATATATTAACATAAAGCACACAAAAATAATAACACAGGGGCTGGAGCAGTGGCTCAGTGGTTATGGCACTTGCCCGGCATGCATGAGGACCCAAGTTCAAACCCAAGCTCCACATACACAACAAAGTGTTGGAGCAACAAAAGCCACATGAAAAACCTAAATAAAATAGATTCTCTCTCTCTCTGTGTCACTTTTCCTCTCTCTTTAAAAAAAAATAACACAAAGTCTGGGATGGCAGAAATAGAAGCATACTCTATCAAGTTCTTTTACATATGCAAATTGGTATTATAACCCTTGCAGGTGGATTGTGGGAAGTTGAAGAACAATATTATAAGCATGCAAGCAGTTGCCAAAATGAAAAAAGAATGAGGTGTGTATTATTCAGCTTTTCACAGTTGTGACCAAAGTATCTGAGAACATCTTAGAGGAGGGAAAGTTTGTTTGGACTCATGGTTCCAGAGGTTTAGTCCATGGTCAGCTGAGTCCATTGCTCTGGGCCCAGGTGAGACAGATGGATGGTGGAAAGGCATAGTCCAGGAGCACTGTTCATGGCAGCTGGGAGGGAGGGAGAGAGAGAAAGACAGAATCAATTTTATTTGGTTTGTCATGTGGCTTTCATTGCTCCAACACTTATTTGTGTACATGGTGCTGAGGTTTGAACCCGCATCCTTGCACATGCCAGGCAAGTGCCTTAACCAAGCTGAACCACCACTCCAGAGGGAGAGTGAAGTACTTTTGAGAGCAGAAATATTACCAGAGATAAAGAGGAACACTTCATAATGATAAAGATGAAATTTAGTTAAGGAGAAATAACAATTCTAAAATGTATGAATCAGCTTTAAAATGCATGAATTAATTAATAAAATTCTGGTCTGTTTAAAAAAACTGTTAAGGTTTTATATTCATGAATAATCATTTGCATTTTGCCTCTGAAGTTTTTATTTGACAGACTTTTCAACAGACAATTTTAGATTTGCAAGAAAATTCAGAAAGTACAGAGTACCTCTGTCCCCCAGTTCCTCTGTATTAACATCTTATATCGGTGCTGTGCATTTGTTACAATTTTTAAGCCCATGTTGACAGAGTCTTATTGATCAAAGCCAATCGCTTACATTAGGCTCCACTCTTTGTGTTGTGGTGTGTGTACGCATGTGTATTTTTTCTCTAATTGGATTTGACAAATGAAAATGACACAGTAAAAACCAGTACAATCACTAGAACAATAGCACACGAAATAGTTTCACTGCCTTAAAATGTTCTATTCTGCTCCATCAAGAATCTTTGGCACCCACTGGTCTTATTTTTGGTACCAGATATTGAACCCAGCAGCGCTTAACCACTGAGCCACATCCCCAGCCTGTTTTTAAATCTTTTATTTAAAAGATTTATTTAAAAGACAGGGACTTACTAAGTTGCTTAGGGCCTCACTAAGTGACTGAGGCTGACTTTGAACTTGCAATCCTCCTGTCTCAATCTCCTGAGCCTCTGGGATTACATCCCCTGGTTTTACCGTCCCTGCAGTTTTGCCTTCTCTGGAATGTCATACAGTTGAAATCAGATAGTATGTAACCTTTTCAGACTGGCATCCTTCCTTAACAATATGCATTTTAAGTTCCTCCATGTCTCTTCACTGTCTGGTAGCTGATTTATTTCATTGAATAACATCCCAACATGTGGCTGTTCCACGACCTGTTTATCCTTTCACCTACTGAGGGCTTTCATGGTGCCTCCAAGTTTTAGCAATTGTGGGTAACTATTAACATCAGTGTGCAGGTTTTGTGAACATGTTTTCTACTCACTTGACACAAAACCAGGGAACATGACTGGTAATAGTATGCCTAGTTTTGTAAGAAACTGCCAAACTATCTTCCCAAGCAGTTCTGCCATTTGCACCCCCATCAGCAATGAATGAGTTTTATTGCTCCCCATCCTTGTCAGCATTTGATGCTGTCAGTGGTTTGGATTTGAGCCAGTCTGGTCAGTGTAGAGTAGTTTTACACTGTTATTTTAATTGACTTTTAATTTGAATAGATAATTTTAATGTCATTAGGTGTTTTGAGTTTTAACATTTACCTTATTGTTTTGTTTTCTTTTCTTTTTGGCAGTACTAAAGATGAACACAGGGGTGACTTACCCCTTAGCTACTTCTCTACCATGTTAATTTTTTTGAGACAGGGTTTTGAGACAGGGTCTCACTGAGTTGCCCAGACTGGCCTTGAACTGGCAATCCTCCTGCCCCAGCTTCCTAAATTGCTGGGATTATAGGTGTGCAACACCATGACTCACACACACACGCACACGTGCACACACACCACGTGTGTGTGTGTGTGTGTGTGTTTAAAGAGAGAGAGGGACAGTGAGAGAGAGAAAAAAAGAGAATTAGCTTTATTTAGTTTTTCATGTGGCTTTCAATGCTCCAACACTTCCTTGCGTATGTGGTGCTGGGGTTTGAACCCATGTCCTCGCCTATGCCAGGCAAGCACCATAACCACTGAGCCGCTGCTCCAGCCTGACTTTTATAATTTTTTATGAAAGTAAATTTAGAATATAATTACTATACATTTTTAACACTTTAGATTATCATTAATAAAACAAAATTATAATTTTGCTGTAAATCTTATAACAACTAATATTTTTCTTAATGAAGGAAAAACAAAAAACCAAATTTATGGACTGGGGATATAGCTCGGCGTGAGCAGAGTGTGTGCTTTGCACATCCAAGGCCCTTCGTGTTATCTCTACACCCACACACACATATGAAGCGTTTGGTCATTTTTTTATATTTTGCCAACTTTTAGTCACATATTTTTCAGCTTTGTCATTGGGAGGTCCTATTTGCCAAGGCAGGATGAAGAGCATATTTAACAATTTCTTAGTTCTGTTTATAAATTGAAAATATTCAGATATGTTGGTGTCTGTTTGGACTCTGGCTTGAGGCAGTCTTATGGAGGTGGAGGTGTCACAGTTTTTAATCATTGATGATGTGGAACGTTCTCAGTAGGAACTTGCACACACAGAGACAGAGGCAAAATTCTGTGTACATTTCCAGGATCTACAATCTCCCTAAAGCTCCATGGGCCCCACAAATCCACCTACAATAAGTCAGCAGCCCCTGCTCCCAATTCCCTGCTTCTAACCCTGTGATAGCTCTGAGGTTGTCACCCTCCCACCTCTCCCTTAAAGGGGTTTCTGCTTTCTTAGTCCCATGATTCCTTCAATCCGCCTTTTAAAAGACTCACCAATGTTGATTCATCTTGCAGCCCTGCATTTAGACCAACACTAAGTCACTGCCAGTTTGGGTGACCTGCTATTCTCCAAATATATGTCTAAGCTTCTTAGTTTCTCTGATTTTGTATAATTTTTCACCCAGAAATTCCTTTTTTTAACCTTTTTCTCATTGAAATTCTACCATTATTAAAGACTCCTTGATAACAATCTTTTCTTCCCAACCCTATTTACTCTGAAATAGTCTCCTCTTTTCCTGACATTTCAGAACACCTGTTTGTATACTCAGCCTCCCTTCTTTCCTCCCCTCCTTACTTCTCCCCTTCATCATTCATTTCATCATTTAATCAACTTTGCAGAATGTGTGCCAGGCACTCTCCTGGGAAAGATGGTTCCTGCTCTATGAGGGACCACAGATTGATAGGAGCACATCTCAAGAGCCCATGACGAAGGTCTAGGCTGGAGGGCAATCAGACGCAGAGGCGGACAGACTGCCTGGTCCCTGAGCCAGGCTCTGCCGGCACTCGCTGGGTGACCTGGCCTCCCTCTGCCTGTTTCTTTATCAGTGAAATCAAGACAATAAGGACATCTACTTAGAGGGTCCATATGAGGATTGAACTTACTATATAAAGACCTGATCAGAGTGTTTGGCGAGTAGTCAGAACCTGACAAATATTATTATTGTCACTGAGAACTGAGAGAAAGGAGCAACCGAGCAGATGGTTCTGAAGACACATTTCGGAGCCAACTTCACATCCTACCCTGTGCCCTGCAGCGCTTGATGAAGATTAAACAGGCAAACACGGGCTTTGGGCAGGACTCTTTTCCAGCTGATTTAGGAGCTGTTATGCATGTTTAGGAGCATTTGATGACTTCTGTCCCCGTGGTCAGTTTATTACCTCTTGACCTGGAGAGTGTCTTAGAGGTCATTAGTCCTGCACACATTTGCTGCTGTTGATTTTTTTGTTAACAGTGTGAAGCTAAGCTTATAAAAAGATTTAAAAAATTTTAAAGGGTGTTGTATAAAGTTATATGGAGACGACCCCCTTAGCAATGGGGCATTCACAGGAGTGAAGTCAGAAGGCTGATTTTTCAGGACTGACTGACAGGTCATAGAAAGCATAGGCTACTCAACAAGCAATAAATGGTCTTTTAAGGCATTGTAAAGTGTTTTACTGAAGTAGGGAGAATTTGAAAGCAAGCAATATGCTTTTATTTTTGGGTTTTACCTTTCTAAACTGGATGGAGTCAGGCAAGTAAACTTCCTGGGCCTCAGATCTGCATTATGGGAATAATAAATACCTCTGTTCAGGAATAAATGAGTTAGTAATATGAAAGTGTTTGCAAATAGGAAGAAGGAAAAAAGGCAGGCTATCCAAATATATTCCAAATAGACAGATTTATGCTTAGCATTTTAAAATCATACTTAAAGGCAACAATATACTTGGTTATATTCTAGTTTTATTTTAGCATTGACTTTATGAGTTTATATCCACTAACTGGATTTGGGGCTTTGACTTCAGCTGCCTGCTCTCTTTGAATAACATTAACTCATTATACACTTTCACCTTTAGAAGAGCTGAATTGCATTTTCAGTGCCTGACCAGGAGTGACTCAGAACACTTACAGAAGGTGACTAACATGCAGAAAATGTATGAGTAACAGAGTGAGAATAAGGAAGATTTCCACATTTCACTTTTATTGAAATTCGAGTCAAGCTTTGATATGAAAGTAACTTATAGGGCAATGTTCCATTTGAAAAAAAATGTTTCCATTTGAAAATTAATGGTATTTATGAAGATGATGGTGAATGTGCTTTAACATTAGTGAAAAAGAACAATGAAAATGTAAACCCTATGCCAGATCATTTCATCGTGACTATTTCAGCATGTTTTGGTAAAATAGAAGTTTGGCTGAATTAGGCATGATTATCAGAACTAGCTATTGCTTGTCTTCCCTGATCCTTTCTCAGCCATTCTACCAGTGCATTTGATGACTTCTGTCCCTGTGGTCCGTTTATTATCTCTTGACCTGAAGAGTGGCTTAGAGGTCATTACTCCTGGGTGCATTTGTTGTTGTTGATGTTTAAAATGTCAAACGTAAATCTGGCTATTTGGAATATATTTGGCCTGCCTGTCTCCCTTCCATTCCTACCAGATGCCCTGAGCCCTAGGAGGTTTTGGCAGGGGACAAGAGGGTAGAATGAGACTAAGCCAGGGTGTTTCTCTGCTCCTTCCAGGTAACACCAAGTTTCTGGCACTAACACTCCAGCCACTCCAGCTTCTCCCAGCTGTAGCCTGTATGGGGCTCTGGGGAAAAAGACTTCCTGCTATTGCTTTTTTTTTCAGCACATCAATTAACCTCAGTTTGCTTCAGCTTACTCTCTCCTGTGTATATTTAATAGACTGGATAAAATTGCACGTGAGAAGGATTTGCTTTTTCAGGGGCTCAGTCAGTTATCTTCTCCATTAAGCAAAGTCTGGAATTTCTGGACCACAGATCCCATAATAAATCCCATCTACGTCCACCAGACATGCATCCTGCTTTTCCCGATGTGTTCAGACATCTTTATAATCATGTTCATTCTATTAGAAATTTGCTAAAATAAGCAGATCACATGCAATGGGAGGGCACACCCAGAATTCCCTTTACTGTACGTTTCTGCTGAGGAAGAGTCTAGTATGAGCTTTGGAAGAAATGAAGCAGTGGACAGTTTTGCAGCTGAGCCCCAAGGTCCTTCATCATCTGGATCACTTCTTTGATGTGGGGTGCAGTCAGGCCTTCAGCTGCTTGCCCTTCCCCAGGATCCTCCTTCACTTGGTCCAGCTTCTAGGCCAGGACTATGTGTTTGGCTCCATCACCAGGGGTCTCAGATTCTGCAGGATACTCAGGTAATGAAGATCGGAGGCAGTAGGAACAGACTTGTAGTGTGTGTGTGTGTGTGTGTGTGTGTAACAAATGTTAATCATTCCAGGGACTGGAAAGGTGGCGCTTGCCTGGAATGTGTAAGGACTTGAGTTCAATCCTCAGCACCACGTACACAACTAAGTGGAGTGAAAACAAAAATCAGATGAAAAAATAAATAAAATTGACTTTCTCTCTCTCTCTCTTAAAAAGTTAATCATTCCTTACTTATACTCTGCCGTTAGCACTTTAAAGATGCCATCTGTTCCACTGTATTCTGGCTTGCCTGTGACATTCATATTCTCCTCCTCTGCATCCAGTGGACCTTTTTTCTTAGCTTCTTTAAGATGTTTTTCTATATTATTAACTTTCAGTGGTTGATTTTGATCTACCTTGCTTTTTATGTTTTTTCTTTATTCTTTGCAATATGGCTAGGCAAGGAGCTCTTAGATGTGTCACCAAAAGAATGACCCATAAGAAAGGAAATAACATCAAACTTAAAAATATTCCTACTATGAAAGATCTTGTGAAGAGGAATGAAAAGACAAGCTACAGAATGGGAGAAAATACTTGCAAACTATCTGACAAAAGCTTTATATTTAGAATATATTTTAAACTCTCACAATTCAATAGCAAACTATCCATTTACAAAACAGACAGAGGACATGAATGAACATTTCATCAAAAAGGAAGTAGTGATATCATATAAGCATATGAAAAGACATTCAACACTATTAAAGTAAGGAAACAGGTTAAAACCACAACGAGATCTCACTACATGCCTAAAATTAAAAATAGAGTTAAAAGTCTGCATATTATGATTCCATTTATGTGAAATATCCAAAATAAGCAAATCTATAAAGACAAAATTATACAGATGTATAGAAGAGTCGGCAGGCAGGGAGACTGCTAGAGAACATGGGTTTCCTTCTGGGGTTAATTAAAATTTTCTGGAATTAGATAGAAGTGATGGCTACACATCTTTGTGAATGTACTAAAAACTACTGTCATGTTCCCCCTATTTTTTTATTTTTTAATTAATTAATTTTTGCAGGGCTGGGAATTGAACCTAGAGCCTTGTGCATGGTAGGCATTAGCTCTACCACTGAGCTACATCCCCAGACCCCTGAACTGCCCCCTTTAAAAGGGATGAATATTATGCAACATAAATTGTATCACAATAAAAAATGATAATATCAAAGGCTGGCAAGGATACAGAGAAACTCACACATTACTTGTGGAACTATTAAATGACATTGCTATTCTAGAAAATAAATGTCTTACATTCATGCAAAAGTCTGTACAGGAGTGCTCATGGTAATTTTATTCATGATAGCAAACACTGTAGCCCACCCACATCCTTTCTTGGGTGAAGAGTTGAACAAACTAGTACACTGATATAATTAAAAACGCTCACTAACACATGATTAACACATGATTGACACGTGCAATACCAGGTGGGCCTGAAGGGTAAAAAGCCCAGTGGAAAACGTCACTCTCAGAAGGCTAAGTAAGGTAATGATTCCATTTGTAAAGTACCCTGGAAATGGGAAAAATGAAAGGGAAGAGGATGGATTGGTGATCTCAGGAGCACAGGGAAGGAGGTGGAGGGCGGGGAGGCGAGTGATAGGGGCAGATCCAAGTTGGGAGGGAATAAAATCGTTCTGTTCCTCTGCTGTGCTGCTGGTTCCATGAACCTATACATGGAATAAAATTGCATACAGCTATACACATATAATAGAGAATGGAAGTGTTTTCATGGCTGAAAAACTGAATAACCGTAGTTTAGTTAGCATTGACTTACCAATGTCAATTTCCTGGTTTACTATTGTACAGTTATATAAGACATCACGATATGGAGGAGGACACATGGGACTCTGAGCTATTTGTGCAACCTCCTGCAAATCTATAATTATTTTTTTTATGTTAAAAGGAAAACATAATTACAAGTTCATATTCCCAGGAGTAATTACTAAATTCAAACTTGCAAAGCCCAAATAAACACATGTATGGAATTAATTTATGGCAAGTGATTAATATGATATTTCAAACCATAGGGGGAAATATATACTATTATTCTCTCAACTAATGGTGTGAACTAGCTAATCTATGGAAAATATAAAATGAAGCAAAATTGTTGTTTTTTGTTTTCTGTAAATAATGGAGAATGCAAATTACAGAAGAGGTGTTGCCTACATAGTTGAGTGATGGGTAGGTGCTGAAGTACGGAAGAAGCATGCAGTTGGTTTGTTGTTGCTGAGGGGTTGTGGCTGGTACAGAAGGTGTCCCACATTCGTCCATCAGTGCCTCCAGCTCTGCAGGTAGCCCTACAACTTCCAAGAAGCTCAATGACAGAAACAGCAGTATAGACATCACTTCCACGGCAGGACAGGCAGGAGAGAGCTGCTCAGGGGTGAGTTCGGTTCTTGGAACGAGGCTTTTCCAGTCACAGAGGTAGTAGCGACATCATGCATTAAAAGGGCTTCACAACACACTGCCTGCTACACAGGAAGTGCGCATGATGATAATCAACGCCTGGAGCACCTGGTCTGCCCCAGTAGTAGGAAAAGCAAAGGCGCCACAGGTTTTATTGATGTGTTTGAAAGAACAGCAGCAGCGGGAACAAACATATAAGTGGACAAACTTTTAGGGAAAAACACGTCTACATGAGAACACAGACGATCTCACAAGACTAGGCAGGACTTGAGGGTAAGGTCTTTCAAATCACAGGGAATCGTAGCTGCAAAAATGTAGAAGTTGGCCAGGTGTGGTGGCCAGGTAATCCCAGCCACTTGGGAGGCGGAAGCAGGAGGACTGCAAGTTTGAGGTTAGTTGAGGCAGCTTGGCAAGACCTTGGCTCACAATTAAAAAATAAAAAGGGCTGGAGATGTAATTCAGTAAAATATCCCTGGGTTCAATCCCCAGTACCAAAAGAAAAAAGAAAAAGTGAAAGTTGTGAAAGGGCTGTTGGACCTTTGGGGAATGACATCACATGCCTCTTGTGTCCATTCCCACTGCCCTGTTCCAAGTCAGGCCCCTCTCAAGCTACATTACTGCAGGAACCTCCCATGGTGTGTCCCCTGCAGTCCTGCCCGTCACCATTCTAGCTCTTTCCAAGCAAGGTAAGAAATGTCTTGCACTAGATTACATCTGCAATTGAATTCCCCTGTTTACCACCTTTCGTGGCTTTTCACAGTTCATGAACGGATGGTGTTTTAATTAGGATTAGGATCAGCAACAAATGACAGAAAGTTCCATTAGCAATAGCTTAAGCAACGCAGCTTATTCTTTCAGATAAATTCCAGATAATCTGGTATGATGGACCAGGAGTTGGGGTGTCAGGGTTCTTCCAGTTCATTACTGTACCTGTCTAGGCTTTCAAGCCTGAGTTTACGTCAGGGCCCCAAATGTCTGCTCTGATTCTAGGCATCGTTTCCACATTCCAAACATAAAAAAGGTGGAAAAAAAAAAAGAAAGAAAAGCAAATCTCTTTATTGAACCATTCCACAGAGATTACACAAGTTGTTTCCATCTATATCCATCGGCCAGACCTCATCTCCCACCTAAACTATTTCGACAGCCTCTAACCTTCCACCACTCTACCTTCCTACACTCTAATTCTCCTAGCTCATTGTCATCAGTTGTAAATTTAAAATTCATTTTTAGTAAATTACTCTCTTGTCCCACAATCTTTAGTGGGTCCCTCTTACTCTACAGATGGAGCTCAACCACTTTGGCTAACGTGGTATTAAAATCCACAACAGCATTTCAGCTTGATCTCAAACTCCTCCTTCCTGCCCTTCTCTCCTCTCCACTGCTGGCCGCTCCTTGAACACACCATGAGCTTTCAGTCACCCATGACTTCTCTTACAACAGACCCTCCACCGGAAGGGTCTCCCCGCAAGGCCACACCAGCTTTCCAAACACATGCAGCCTTCCAAGCCAGCCCAGGATCCTTTCTTTTATAAGCTCCTTTCTATATTTGTATTAAAAGTAATCTATCCCTGCTCTGAATAGTCACTGTTTCTATACCTTCTGTTATAATACATTACAAAATTTTCATATTTATAACCATGATTATATTGTATATTATACTGTGTTCACTGCATATTTATTCACTTTCATAGTCCTAGGAATGCCTACTCCCTGAATTTTTACCCTAAGCCTGTGTAATATAGATTTATTAAATGGAATTGGTATGTAAGCCTTGAATTTATAGAAGGAAAGAAAAAGCCTTCAGGCAGCTCTCTTTGGACAAAGCTTCCATTAAAATGGGACTAAATGCTTTATCAACAACCTAGTTATCATTTATTACACAATTCTCTGTGCATACACTCATTTGGAATTGTTTTGAGTGATTTGTGTTAACAGCACGAAGAAGCATCATATGAATTTACATCCGGAAGAGCCAACTTGCAAGGGCTGGCTATTTTCAGCTCCAACACGGAAGTGACAGTTTTTCATTCTTAGCAGAAGTGTTAAAACTTATCTCAGTCAAACACTTGCTGGGACCTTTAGTGTTTCACTGATGTTATTTAAGTTTCTTTTTTAACCTCTCAGGGCTATACGAAAATACGAAAGAAAAGAAAAGTACCGTTTAGATTGCTGCCAGTCTTCTGTGACAGAAACAAGAAGCATTTGTTTCGATGTTGAGCTGCCTGTGTGATGAAATGTGACCCCAGCCCTTTTCCTGGTGATCTTTTTTCCATGTGGGCCAATTTCATTATTTCTTTATTAAATTCAGACAGAAAAAATATGGTTATACCATTTGGAATAAACAATCAATTCCCAAGAAAGATCAAGAAATTATCAGAAGCCAGGTGCAATGGTGCACACCTGTAATCCCAGCAATTTGGGAGGCTGAGGCAGGAGGATCACAAGTTCAAAGTCAGCCTCTCCAACTTAGTGAGCCCCTAAACAACTTAGGAAGACCTTGCCCCAAAATAAAATATAAAAATGGCTGGGGATGTAGTGCAGTGATTAAGTCCCCCTGGGTTCAATCCCTGGTATATTAAAAAAAAAATCCAAAAAGAAAACACACACACACACACACACACACATAAACAAACAAACAAGAAAAGATAGATCCTGCAGGTGGTGACTCATGGAATCATTCAGGCATAAAACAAAGCATAACTGGAAAAACACAAACAACAACAACAAAACAATATCCGTTTGCAAAAACTAGTTTTGAATATTGGAATTTCAAGGTCATTTCAGCCTCCACCCACTTTGTATAGAGGAGCCATTTGGGAATTTAATTAAAAGTAATGTAGAATTTGCCAGAGACTGTCATTAAGTGTAAGAATCTGAGAGAGTGTTGGGGAGCAGAGGATCCCTTTAACTGCTACTAGCTGAGTTTTCTATTGAAGGGTGGAGGTGTGGCCAGTCCTAAAGCATTTGCCTTGCCTGCATGCAGCTCCAGATTCCATCCCAGAACCACAAAAACAAACAAAAAATC
The DNA here is from genome assembly GCA_004027875.1 of Aplodontia rufa. Taxonomy (NCBI): domain Eukaryota; kingdom Metazoa; phylum Chordata; class Mammalia; order Rodentia; family Aplodontiidae; genus Aplodontia; species Aplodontia rufa. Next base: position 34,606 of record PVKS010020823.1, read on the forward strand.
TATATTTAGGTGGCATCCTGATGACCCAAGGGCAGCAGGGTTATAGCACTGAATTGGAGAGGTGACAGGGGAAACAGGTTGAGCATCAGCTAGGAGCTTGGCACCCTTCTAGATGGTCTTGGCATGCCAGCACTGTAACCAAGTGTCCCCAGACTTTACCAGCCTGATGCTGAGGATAGACCCTGGCTAATTTCTAGGGGTTCCCAGAGGACCTACACACTTTGCACCTTGACCTCCACCCAGGGTCCCAGTGCTATCTGCTGTGTACCTTGCCCCCATCAAGTGCAGGCAATGACCCCCTCAAGATGGCACGGCTGTGGATGTCCTGTGTCCAGTGGGAAGAGCTGCCCCACTGCCCTCCTCTTCCTGTCAAGATGTCATTAGAAGAGTTCCGGCTCCTTGTTCCAGGTGTATGAGTCTTTTTTTTTTTTTTTTAAGAAAGAAGGACAGTGAGAGAGAGACAGAGAGAATCAATTTTTATTGAGTTTTTCACATGGCTTTCGTTGCTCCGACACTTAGTTGTGTACGTGGGTGCTGGGGTTTGAACCTGTGTACTTATGCATGCTGGGCAAGCACTGTAACCACCAAGCCACCGCTCCAGCCCAGGTGTATGAGTCTTGAGCTCCTTTTGCTCTTACCTGTTGCCCCAACCTTCCCATATTTCAGACAGCTGAGCTCACCATGCCTGATCCCTGGTTCCCTTGGCATGAGTTCTTCCCAAATGCTTTTCAGTTCCAAGACACACGGGAACAGACTCCTGATAGGTCGTCTCTTCAACTTCACACCTTCAAACCAGTGAGAACGCTCACGGCCTCAGAACAGAGTGACACATGCACTGTCTCTGTCCATCCCCAGGGCTATAACAACAGGTCTAGAGGTGGGGAAGCCCGACATCTAGGTATGGCAGATTCAGGGTCTGGAAAGGACTTCTGTCTCACTCATGGCACCTTCTTGCTCTGTCCTTGCATGGCTGAGGCCTCTCTTACAATGGTACTGATCCCATTCCTGAGGTCTTCCCTCATGATCTAACTGCCTCCTGAAGGCTCCTAATTCTTTTTTTTTTAAGAGAGAGGGAGGGAGAGAGAGAGAGAGAATTAACTTTATTTAGTTTTTCATGTGGTTTTCGTTGCTCCGACACTTCATTGTGTACGTGGGTGCTGGGGTTTGAACTCGGATCCTTGCTAATGCCAGGAATGAGTCATCATAGTGGAGCCATCGCTCTAGCCCTAGGCCCCCCACTTCTTGATGCTATTACATTATGCATCAGGTTTCAACATATGCATTTGTAGAGGTTGGGGATTTAGCTCAGTGGCAGAGCGCTTGCCTAGCATGCACAAGGCCCCGAGTTCAGTCCTCAGCCCTGAAAAAAAAAAAAAAAGATCAACATATGCATTTGTGGGGGGAACACTTTGACCATTACAAGCGCTATAGCATTTGCACAAATATTTGTGAATGAGTGAATACACAGTTCTTTGCAGATGTGTGTGAGTCTCCTGCCAGGAAGCTCCCCAATCTCTTGTGCAAACAGGCTTCTGATGGGCTCCGTCAACTCATTTTCCAGACATCTTGGCATATCTAAATTCCATTTACATTCAAG